>CAHIKZ030002350.1:0-47500 GCA_903632075.3 Acanthosepion pharaonis
CATCCTTTTGAATATCTTGTTTGAATTTTGGCAAATAACTCTTTTTCTTATTCAACATGAAGATTATTTAATTTCATATATCTAGGACTTGTAGTTTCTCGGATAATCCCATTTTAAATTACGTCAATTTATTTTTTTTGTGGGGAGGGACACCCTGTATTTTGCAAATGCGATGGATGTTTGAATTATAAATTGGTGAATCCAGTGCTGAAGACCCAAAAGGTAAAAACGGAAATGGGACCCTTGAAAACTTAGAGAGAAAGGCTTCAACCGGGTTGAATAGTTAATTATGTTAGGATATTTAAAACGGGTTTGTGGTTGAAGAGAAAATAAAAAAAAAATGTACTACCCATAGCAGGGATTAAGCTCACACCATTCAGCCAACCAGCTACAGGCAATTAAGTTTTAATGGAGATGTCATCCCTATTGCCTGGAATGAGATAACTCAGTGGATCTCTATAAAAGACAATGCCTTTTCTCTTTAGTTAGTCTTTTTCTGTTGCCTGGGGAATCTTTGTCGCTCAGCTTTAGAGGGTCTGCAGATATTCGATCGAAAGTCGGCTGGGAGATGAAAAGAGAAGACCAAGTTGTCAAAACAAACTATTAGAACAAAGATTATTTAATTTAAACTACATATTTCTTGTTAAGGTATGCCACAAAATTGAAGGTATTAACATTTATTTTGAACTTTTTCTGAAAATTAAAATGTTGTTTGTTTGTAAAGCTGGACAATTTTTGAAATAACTAAACCCAGAAACCACAGCAACGCCTATGAGTCAACAAGAATCTCTACTACATTTCGACAGTAAAATGACTCGAAGTAAGTAAACATTTTGCTGATAGATTTTTTCAAGCCTTATAGAATTGTAATAAGAACATATCTTAGAGTTTGGGATGAAAATTAACATTTTTTTTTAAGATTGCTTACTAAACGTTGTATTTTGTTCTATTGTCATATTTAATATTTCACATCAGGTTGTCTTCTTTGCTCCCTAATACTCCGTATAAGTTTGACGTTTGCTCTCCCAGAAAAAATGCTTTAATTTAAGATCTCAGGCCTTTTTATGCAGGGGAAATGGCAACTTATTTTCTGTCGAGAAAATACAGTATCGTTACACATTTTCACCGTAAAAATACAATAAGTTTCCGAGAAATGAACTTCACTGTTTCTAATGTATTACATAGTTATTGCTACATGTGTAAAATCAGGAATATATTAGATTTAGTTTTAAAACGATACAAAACGAAATGGAATTAAATTCCCAGGCAATTTTTCTTCATTGTTTTAAACACAAATTAATTTTCTCACTTGAAATATGGCACTACATTGACCTTAGACTTTAACAATAAAAAGTCTTGTGCATAAATTACATGCAGAAATCACGACGGCTACTGACTCTGGGTTATGTAAATAATCTGAAAACATGGCAGAAACATTATGATGTTAAGTGTCGATCTATCTTTCCTCTTTTATAACTTGAAGATGTTTACTAATTTAATTTCATGAGTGAATTTAAAGATCATCGAAAGAGCAGATTCTGAGATCCGTTGTGTGCATTGTTTTCTATAATAAATTCTCCCACTAATAATTTAATGTTTATTTTGTGTGAAATGATTTATTGATATTGCATAGCTTGAGGAGACGAGTGTGAAATCGATTATGTAATTCTATTTACACCGTTGTCTACTTATCAGAAAATCAATGACGTCACAATTGTGATTTTCGTAACGAAGGGAAATATTTGCAAATCATTTATTCCAGTGAGAAAACTGAAATAGTTATCTGCTTTGCAAGGGTGTTATGAATAGTATAATAATTTGTATGAAATATTTACAATTTCCTGTTATTTTTCTTAATATTAGGTAGTTAAAATCGTTCATCCCATCTTGCAAGAAATTACTTGCGACTTACCGTTAGAATGAGGGGAAATATATCTGATTTTTCATGTTTTTTTTTTTTTAAAATAACTGCTTTTCAATGGTAAATAACATCTTTCACACAGATTTATTGTGAACAATATTCCAATGTAATTGATTTCTTGAAAATATTAGTTTCCTTGTAAGGAAAGATTAAGCGTCTACTGATAATTGAAAACTATAAAATAATTTAAAACAAAGAAAATCACTTTCTAACGTCCACTAGCTGTTCATTTTTCTTTTTCAAGTATTGCAGGGGGGAGGGTATTCCTTCTGTTTGATGTATTATATCACGTCAAAATTTTAATTACGTCATTCTTCAAACTGTTTTATGTGCTGTCCATTTCAGTTATTGCTGCTATTGAAAGTTTTTAAATGCTGAGGTTTCTGCTAGATGGTACAGTACATTGCTTGATTCCGTAGCGACAGTCTAAGATGTTCGAAGAAAGATGACCCTTACTGAAGTCTACACAATTCACTCGCTTAAAGACATTTTTAATCATCGATCTGTGAGAGCGGTTCGATACAGCCGATAATTTATATAATTCTTAATGGGATTGGCGATCGGACCAAATCTTAATTGCTTGCCAGAGAAACGTAAAGATTTTGGCTGCCGAAAAAAGCACTTGATTGAATCATTTGTATTTAATTTTTATTCAATTGAGCTCGCTTTTTCAATACGTAGTCTTCATAAACTATGAGGGCAAGTTTTTAACTTCTGTGCATTTCTTGTTTATATAACCATTGCAATCAGATATTTCCCATTTGTCAAGTCTCTTTGCCTGCAGGTGCTCAAATCTCGACGTTATCACCGAAGATGTATTTTGCTCGGGTCATCTTGGGCTAACTCTACAACGAGTTTTATTAGATCCTGGGTTAATCTTAAGGACAAACTTATTACTCGCACGAATATATAGTCATATTCATGAAGTCTTTTCCAAAATTGCCTCCCCACAAATGCGTTCTAAATTATTGATTTATTATTATAAACCAAGTAATATTTGTTCAAAAAATCAATATATCATATAACATAGCTTATAATATCACATGCCAGAGTTAACATGCAACTTATTTTATTTAATGAAAATATAATAAAATATATCTTCACTACGTGCTTGTTTGTTAATGCTGACGCACAAACGCTACGAAATCGAGAATGCAGAAACCTTGTGGTGTGAATACGAGTAATACGAGATGAACATTAAAATGCAGTAATGTTTGCAATTCGCCATTTGAGCCGTCAGTAAACGCAAGTATATGATGTTATCATACAATTGGATTTCTTGCCTTCCTTCCGAACAAAAACGGAATAACAATTTCAGAAATTGATATCCGAAAATGTAATCGGTAGATATGCAGTGGGCATTAGATAGCAATTTCCTGGATTGTTTAAATTGAGTACCATTAAATCTAAAATACGTTGTTTGCAGAAAACAATTATATCGTTTTATTCCTTTCAACTAATGGAAATGCCAAAAATTCTATATGAATTGCAGTACGCTACATGTTGTTCACATACAAACACAAACCCACACACACACACACGTATATATATATATATATATATATATATATATATATATATATATATATATATATAAAACTTCATCCACTCTTCAGGCGATTTCATTAATTTTTACAATCAAATCTCTTGAAGAGGGAATGTAATTTACCTGGTCTTCAATCTTGGGTTATATATGGTCAGAGGATTGCGTTTAGCAAACAAGATTAAATACATCTGGGTGTTGACTTTAGTGTCGACTTATATATTTACATACGTCCTGTTACTGACATTGAGCAATTTAACCCATAAATATAATATACTATATATATATATATATATATATATATATATATATATATATATATGACATTTTATGTATATACATTCTTATTATAGATACAAACATTTAAGTAAATGCTCGGTTTTATAATAAACAGTATTAAACAACATTTACCGGCTTGAATGTACGAGAAATTATTTTCACAGAAAATATTCGTCCTCCGAATTCGGAGGACGAATATTTTCTGCGAAAAGTTCTTAAATGTCAGAAAAATTAAAATAGTCGAATTTTTCCATTTTTATATATATATATATATATATATATATATATAAATATATATAAACTTAAAATTTAGTTGTAAATAGAATATATCAATGTAGACAATAGCCAATCTAGCTTAGCATGTTTCTTCCTTTAAGGATATTTATCAATGTAATGTGGAAATAATTATTTGGTAACAATTTTTAATGCTCATATAGAAAGAGTTAAGTTTTCAAATTTTGAATTACAGAAGGTTCTAAAATTTGCCTGCGAAATAATTAGGTCACTTAGGCGAGTATAATTTACTTTGCATTATATATGATTTTATAAATGCCATTTAAGTAGAATGGCTGCAATAAATTTTCAATCGAATTAATAGCAATTACTGTTAAATTTATCTCTTAATCTTAGCGTAATGATTCTCTATTGCTGATCTGAAAAATCTGTATAAAGAAATAGAATTAAAATAAGGGATAATTTTTAACTCTTCTAAGGAGTGGGTATTTTATCAGCGGATAAGAGAAGATGAGTAAACATTTAATATTTTGTTCCTTTAATATTCCTGTGGTATTTGTGATGTCTTCCGTTGTTTAATGCATGTAGACATATCGTCATATTTGTTGTCATATGTAGGAAATCTTCAGTCAATTGCTGAGCTGATATTGGGTAATAAACCATAATAGCGTTTTACAAAGTTCACTTGGGCAAATGTTTGGTTTCACTCCAGTTGATGACCTTTTATACTTGAAATAAACTCAATTTGTTTTTCTTAATAGAGATATTCTGTAAATTATCCATTAAATAAAGCCTATTAATAATTTCTTATGTACTCTACACGTTTTTGTGTTCAACATTTGAAAGTTTTTATACAAAAGATTGAGAATAGAATTAAGCATTGGGAACAATTCTTTTCTGTCAATTATTTTTGAATTGAAGCAATATTGTAATCACGAAACTTAATTGGTTATTAAGCAGTTCAAAAATGATTACTCCACGATTCAGCCATATTAATATTTTTTAGATTTGGCTATATTACGAACCTCAAGCTAAAAATTATTTGTTAGTTTGGATTTAAAAACAAAAACATCCAGAATAACATTTTGAGACATGTACTAATTCCGTTTGATGTTAAAGTATTTATAAAATGTGTCCTTTTGTTTAATGTCATTCCGTGTAGGAATAATATTCAAAAATACTTCACTCCCCAAAATGAAGTTATTGGAAACAATTTAAAAAAAAAATTCTCTTGAAATGAAAGACTGAAAACATGACGTGATGAGATATTTTGCTAGCAATGAATGAAAAGATGTTACATGACAAAAGATTTTAATGAAAATTCAAGATTGTCCTGTAGCTACTAAGAAGTTATTTAGGCGTCACTGAAAATAATTATTCCCAGAAAATTACACTAACGAGAATTTATTTTCATTTGTTTACAAATCTTATATTATTTGAAGAATTCAATGACAGCTAAAAATTCATATGATTAAATAAAATATATTTTCAAAGAAGCGAATTTTAAAAAGTATAAAATCTGTTTAAATTACTATATTAATTATACCAGATACTTTATACACAATTTGACTTGTGTAGAATCAGTCTTTCAAATTGCAAGAGCAAAATTGATGTTTGCTTATCTAAAAACAAAATAAAGATACCTATACTGAAGTGTATTTAATTGTAGAAAAGGTAAAATTAATATTTGCTCTCTTCTGCTTGGGAGGAATTTATGAAAAATTGTAAATATCAAAAATTACAATGAAAAGTTTTAATCGAGTAATATATTTTGTAGCGATTATATTATGCCATCTGCCTTTCACTTATATCATAATCAGATCAGGTAAACCAATCTGATAAGGCGAAGGGTGCCGTTATTTAGATGTAGGGAGACTCAATAGTCGTGTCTTATGTTCTCCCATGCCGTATATGATAACGGTAAATATTCGGCTAGGTTATTGCTCGTGATGGAAAAAGGGAATGTAGGATCAAATACTACTAGTAGCTAAATCTTATTCCTTAGGACAATTCATTCGTCCCGTTGATATTAATTTGCCTCTGTCAAAAAAAACAAAACGTGGATGACATCTCAAATATTTGTACTGCTTGTGTGTGTGTATATATATATATATATATATATATATATATATATATATATATATATATATATATGTGTGTTTATGTATGTATTTATTTATTAGTAGTAATAATCTTATAAGTATAAGAAATTATACTCGTCCGTAAGCCTTTCGGTGTCTTGATTTGCGAATAATCAAACCAATGCAAAAGCGGGTGGGGGGGAGGTATAAAAATGAAAGAGCCAAGAATGTATGTTAGCCGAAAATAATCGTCTAACATGCAAGTCCAAAGAAAAAAACCCGATACGACTAAGCAAAATAACTAAAATTGCTCAATACGGTAAAGTAGAGCAGACATAGTTAAATCTAGAGAGCCAAACAAACCTGCCAAGGTTTCTCCTAAGGCAGTCTTCCCTAACTGGCTCTCTAGGTCAAATTATATATATATATATATATATATATATATATATATATATATATATATATTTTTCTTTTTCATTTTACTATATAGATGGGAGAAATTGATTCCATACATAATTTGGTTAGCGGCGTGGAATGGAGAAACAGCATTCAAATTCATACTTTTCCTACTGTATCCACATATCATAAATTTCCCTGTATCCTTTGATATTCGCTCTATATTTGAGTTGAATAGCAGACTTGACTAGGTTCTCAAGCGTGTGGGACAAATGATGGAGCGCTAAAAGTCTTGAAGGCACCGGAAAAAAAAAAGACTTATATAAGTTATATAGTCTGTCAACAATCCATAGCCACTAATTTATCGAAGGAATGAATTATAAAAAAGACAAAAAAAAAACGTGTCTAACGTGGGCGACTTAATTTCATGGCACTCGAATATATAGTTGAAATTCCAAATATTGTTCAGAGGTTAAACTATTCCGTTAGATCTGGAAAAAAGTAAAGAATTTCAATGAAAAATAACTGTATTTTCCTGAACCAGAATTACTCATTTTGATTAAAATAGTTTACCTTGTAGAAAGATGCATTAATGCATATTTTAAACAGATATTTTGCTTATATCCTGTAGTCTTGTAGATATTTAGAACTTTATCTCCATACCACAGTTTCAGCTGTCGTTTGAGCAATACATGTACAGCATATGCATTCTTTTTATTTTGAATATTACGATAGGAACAATTAATAAACGAATAAATAGGCAAATATTTTGTTTTATAAAAATACATTAATATGGCACAATAATATAACTGGAAATTACATTAGAATTAGTTTTGAATATTAAATACACTTCAGATACTAAGAATTTCTTGGGTGTCTATACAAGCCAGCCATTGCATAACTACGTAGACAATATTGAGAGATAAAAATCTGAATAATGTTGAAGAAATCGGTTTTATTAATCTCACTAAAAGACCTCGAAATTTTCAATGAATCGAGCAATGTTACATTTGGTTTTAAATAGAACGTTTAGTAGAAAATATGCATTTTTATGTTTTTAAGAAAAAATTTATTTTCATAAAGAAACGTTTATATTCTCTGGAGAAAAATAACCATTTATGTGATGTATAATACTGACAACGTCAAATGGAAAATCATTTATTTTCCTCCAAAAAATATTTGGCGTAGAATCTGTTAATTACGATGATTTATAATCTAATCTAAATGTGATGAAAGACAAGAAAAATGCTCAGCGTTACAGACATGTTAGTTAATAGGAGGTTCCATCTGCCGAACGCCATTAAAGAAATAAAGGTATGTCATCTAATTATCACACACGAAATAATTGAACGCAAGGAGGACTGTATAAACAAAAATTGAGAATTTGATGACCTATCTACTAGAGAATGAATAGTTTAATCTTTCGCATAAGATTTGAGGGGTTAAGCCTCTGCCGAAAAAAAAAAACTCGGCGAAAAAAGATGATTTTAGAGCTGAAATTGTTTAACCATGAAGTAATGTCACTTTCATTTTAAATGCAGAAATATGACTATACAGATTTCCGCTCTGGGGACTTTTTTCAAAAATGTTTATGGCAAAATACACTAGTATCCCATAGCACATACACACCCACTCACGCACGCACGCACGCACGCACGCACGCACGCACGCACGCACATACACACCCACTCACGCACGCACGCACGCACATACACACGCACTCACGCACGCACGCACATACACACCCACTCACGCACGCACGCACATACACACCCACTCACGCACGCACGCACGCACGCACATACACACCCACCCACTCACGCAGGCAGGCACGCACACACACACACCCACCACACACGCCCACACAGGCACGCATATACACGCCCACTCACGCAGGCAGGCACGCACACACCCACTCACGCAGGCAGGCACGCACACACGCACCCACGCACGCAGGCAGGCACGCACCCACTCAGGCAGGCAGGCACCCACCCAGGCAGGCACGCACCCACGCAGGCACGCACACACACACCACGCAGGCAGGCACAGGCAGGCACGCACGCACGCACGCACATACCACCACGCAGGCAGGCAGGCAGGCACGCACTCACCACGCAGGCAGGCACCCACCACGCAGGCACGCACATACCACCACGCACCACGCACCACACACCACCACGCAGGCACGCACACACGCACACGCACCACCACTCACCACGCAGGCACGCACATACACACTCACCCACCACCACCACGCAGGCACGCACATACACACTCACCACCACTCACCACCACGCAGGCACGCACATACACCACCACCACTCACCACGCAGGCACGAACATACACACTCACTCACGCACATAGAGACCCAGTCACGCAGGCAGGCACATAGACCCACTCACTAACTCACGCACGCACATACAGATCAACACACGCACGCACTTACATACAGACCTACTCATTCACGCACGCGCATACACCCACTCACGCACGCCCGCCCGCACATACACACCCACTTAAGCACACACACACACACACAATGAGTGTAACGGCTAACTTATCCTAATCGTGTAACTGCATAATTGCATATCTCACAAAATGTTTAATATCTAAGAGTAAACGTTAATCTTGACACCATTTGTCGTAAGATTTTCAGCTGGAAAGAGACGAAGTTAAAATCGTTTTGTCTGCTCCACTGTCTTCTAAACTGAGCAATGTTGAGAGGAATAATCATTTAGATATTCAGTAATTGTATTAATATTCAGAATCAAGAAAAAGATCAAATATCTTAGCTTCCCGCATCAAAAATTGGTGTGTTAAAAATATTTAACGCTGATCATGAACTGAAAATATTTGGATTAATTTTATATTTTGGCCTCCATCTTCAAAGTCCATTCAAGAATAATCAAGAAAAGTGAATAAGTTTAAGAAATGGAGGAAAATAGAGGACAACTAGATGAGAAAATCAAAACAGTAAGTTATCATTTCAACTTAGTGAAATACGTATTGTTTAAGTAATCTAATGTTATAAAAAGTTCAGAGAATTCCAGTAAGGTATCTTTAATCATTTCTAAGTTACAACGGTGCAAAGCTTAATCTAACAATTGGACAAATTAGCTGCTAAACTTGATATATACCTGTGTGATGTGTGTGCGCGTGTGCTAATGTGTATGTGGTTCTAAATAATAGTGATATTGTAAGTTTACTTGTACTTGTAAATTCTTTACAAAATTTACGTGTCCCAGTGTTTAAGTTGACATTCGAACCATGGGATCTGTCTGGAAGGAGACTTTCTGATGGTCTTGGAGTGGTCGATCCCAGTGTGCGAAACTTTGAAAAGTCTCTGAAAACCATACCACAGGTTGACCAAGACTTGTGCAAAACTGGGTAGCCGCAACCTTTCTATCGCACGCTTGAGATAGACGGATACTCGGAATCGAGAGTTGTGCTAGCACGAAGTCAAGTCATCGTGGCCGAGGGCTTTTGCGTGCTAGCCTTGTCCAAATTGTTGATCACGCTAGATAACACGCTCTTTCCCAGAACTGTAACTAAGTTCTGCTCCGCATAGTTGTAGTATAAACCAGAGGTGTGGGCTCTGTGGGCGTTGAATTAACACAAATGCGCCTGAGAAAGCGTCTGTAACATGGATTTGCTAGCCGCCCTAGTAGATGGGTATCATCCAATACGAGTGGCCAGCTATACATAATGCGTACACTGATAAATATACGATAGTGACCTTGATAACCTCAAATGCAGTCTACGGATATAGAATCTCTGGTACTTCTGTACAGCTTGCGATAATGTGGTCCGCATGAGGGACGGTAATATCCCTAAGCAGTTCATATACGATAAAATGACTGAAGAAAAATACCAACGCACAAAAGTCAATGAATATGAATAAAGGCAGGATCATCCAATGTAACTGTATCGTTAAACCTGCTGCAAATCTGTGCACAGTGGAAATAGATTTGAAGCGAATCGTGTTGTGAATATATTGTGCAGATATTCGTAAATGTTTTGATATTAATTTTCCTGAGAAATTTGATCCAACCTGTAATGAATATTGTCGCATCTTGTTAAGTAATGCAGGTCTCAGTGATCATTAGATGTGCTACACAAAATTCCCAGATCTGTGCTAGTCTCAAGCAAGATTAAAATGTCACGTTCTTACTGCCCATATGAACAAGAATTCTTCGATGTTATTGCGTTTCACCGAGTTTTAAATTACGCAACAATAAATTCTACGGAAATTGGTCGATTTAAGAATTTTGAATCGACGTTGTTTTTGTTTCGAAACTGATGCTGTACAAACGTCCTTAAGAATTTTGAATACTTTTATATATATATATGATATATATTCAGCAATATTTCTTATAAATATCATTCATTGAATACAAACATATTATATTGAATTTATTTTTTAAGTATTTCCAGTATTTTAACTTTTTCCAGTATTTTAACTTTCAACTGTTTTGCAGGAGTTATTAAAAATGCTCATAATTTTCATTGTCTTAAGCGCTTTCCGCTACTTCTGTAGAGACTCTTTAAGGATTTTTTTTTCCTCTGGTGTTACTTTCCTCATGTTTTGACCGCTACATTGTAAATAATATTTGTTTTTGGAAAAGTTGCGTCCATTCCAAGCTCTCAAATGCCGTGGGCGACTGAAATTCCCGTGAACATCTTTGTTTCTTTGAGAAACTTTCAACGCTCTATTTCCATTATTAAATAATGTAAGGATGATGGCAGAGAATTGTTTGATATATAGGACATCACCAATAGAAAGACTTTTCTGATAATGTAATTTATATAATATTTGTATTGTCGATCAGTTTTTCGTAAATATTCTTGTAGATAGTTAGATAACTGATATGTACGGCGTCTAGTCAAGGAGGTTGTAGTGTCTGATACATCTATTTCATCTGTCACAAGAATCAGCTTTGCAATGGACATTGAAATGTATACACTATATTGGTCATCGATAGTTTGGAATAGATTTTTTTTGATTAGTGACCACAAGTTTTGCTGTCTTCCATTTTCGGTAATATATGTATTTTACACTTTTTCGGAAATTACGGTAGATATACGGTGTTTAATAACTCTTCGTGTAGCGAATTCATGTTTATAATCCTGCATCTGGCAAAAATAAAAAAAATTGTGGTATTTGTATAATTGGTGCCGTGTACTTTTTATATGAACATATTTAACCATCTGGAATATCTTCAGAATGAAGGAGCGGTTGGTACTTTAGGATATTTACAAATATTGTTTTATGGACTAGTTATTTATACCTTTCTAAAATCTACGAGAATTCGTGGATTTCGTAGTAGACTTTATCTATGATTTATGCAAGAATAAATTCTATCTGTTCAAACATCCTTTCTTAGGATTTTGAATCCATTTTCCTTTCGAAGTTGCAGCTCTAAGTAGAAATATTATCAACAATCTTCTAATGGCCATTGACTTTTGTAATCTATAATCAATTAGATTGCTTGGGAATTAATAATGTAAAGCTTGTCTCACAGAACCTCCTATTATTCACCAAATCAACTTGATGTTTTTAATTTTTTTTTTACAAATATTGTAGGTTCCTACTTCAGAAATAAGTCTTTTAAATATGTTTGTTCATACAGAAAATAAAATTACTTTTGGGTTAATTTTCATCACTGGCTTTTACTATTTGTAGTCATATATTACAATTCTTATATCTTTATGTATTACCTATAAACCGTATTTCTTCTCCCCCATATGTTTTCGTGTAAGATCATAAGCATCTATCTAGTGAAGATATTTCTTTAGTATATATTGTCCATGTTATCAGACTGACAGTGTAGATCCATGCACACAATGCAGTTTCCTCTAAACTAAACATAACTCAACTGCTTGCGTGAAAGAAGTAAAAACGCTACTTGTCCGAAATTGTGATATAAGCAGTCCGCAGAGAGCAATGGCTATTATCTTGTAGAAATGCTTTGAAGAAACGACTCTCTGCTTTGAATACTTGTAGACCTGTTGAATGTCATGTTATTCTGAAAACGGATTATATGATATAAACCTTGCTAGGCCACCCAAACTTACTATGCAAACTCAGTATTATTTGCCACATATTCTAGAAATCTGTTTCAAAAGACGTTCACCTTTCGACAGGGAACATTTGATGATGAATGTGGCGGGATATCTAGCTGGATTAAACATGACTTTTCGAAGGGCGGTTAACACTTTGTTAGGTCAGAGGCCATTTATCACAGGTTTCCTAAGCAACTGCATTGTGAGTACCCTTGAGTATGTTTCACCCAGAATAGGTGCTGGTTGGCTAAGATGTCAGATCAACATTTCAGACCACTATAGCTGATCTGTGTTACACCGGCAATCTAATATCGTCATTTGGGTAGATTTTTCACTAAAATTAAGTAATGACGATAGTGACGAGGGAATAGAGCTAAGATGCAGCCGACGAACAAGTGTGAGGGTAGGTTGGCTTTGTGTTTGATATTTTAATAATTATACGTTCAAAAGTTTTTATCAAATAATCCAATTATGAAAATGTATTGAGACATGTATTCAGTTCGTGGCAATAAGTCTAAAAATGGTGTATCGACTGAATAAAAGGAGGCTTGATTCTTAATTACTTTAACTTTGCCTTATTCCAATATTTCAGCCGTAACTTTTAATCAGAATGTAACACGTACTACAAATTCACTTTCCGTCCTACAAGCTGACTGCAACATTTTCATTGATACCAGTGAGTGGCTGTTCAAAGAAATCTGGATCAATTGTGGTGTATCGTACTTCTGCATACAGTGGTTCGGATTGACCTAAAGTCAACCTTGTATCCGTTTTCATTTGACTTGATGTGACATTTGAAGGAAGTTTCTAATATGGTATCACTCCACAAATGAAAGCATGATCAGATATCTTGAAAAAAAGCAAATAAAATGTTTTACTTGTTTTAATATAAACATAATTTATATAGTGGCACCTAGTGATATGAGACCTAATATCATGTACTTCCCATTTCGTTTTGTATATCAGAATATATTTTTATGCCATTTTCAGCTATATATATATATATATATATATATATATATATATATTGTGTGTGTGTATTGAGGCAGTATTTTTCATTGATGCATATTTCATTCAATAATAGACAACTTTTGTTATTTTATTTTATGTAAATTCTTTTCATATCGTCTGATAAGCTTAATAGCATTATCATTAAAAGAAAGAAAATCACAATATTGATAGGTATTTTTTAATCCTACCTAAGCTTTCGGATTACATAAGCTATTATCAAAGATGACAATTACATTACAATATATTAAACAATACAAGGACAAAATAGTAATGAACTGCTGTGCGATTTTTGTTTCCAGCGTCTCGTATGCACGAGTTTGTCGTTGCTTGGAAATCTCTCATGTAAATAAAAACACTGTTTTGTCCGTGTATTGTTTAATATATTGAAATGCAATTATCATCTTTGAGTATGGCTTATGTAAGCCGAAAGCTTAGGATTAAAAAATATGTATCAATATTGTTATTTCCTTTCTTCTTTTAATGATAATGCTATTAAGCTTATCAGATGTGAAAATAATTTACATAAAATAGACACAATTTTTCTATAATTTTATGATATTTATATATATATTATATATATATATATATATATATATAGAGAAAGAGAGAGAGATTGAAATTTTAATTGAACTATAAAGTTAATGTATTTCATGACATTAAGCTCTTTTACGGCGTTCTTTAGACTTTTATTGGAGATTTATTTTATTCATATATGCTCTGCCATGGTAGGTTGAAGAACCGTTATTATCTGATTCTATTTTACTTTTAACAATAAGTTCATTTGACGAAGTCCTGTTTCCCAGGATATCCAGCACATATTTGGTACACCTTTTACATTTTCTAGTGATTTTTTTTTGTCTCCATATAATTGAATTTAAAGTACTTTTAATATTGTCAGGATGGATATCCCCACCGCAATTACCGAGGAGTTTGGTTAGTGTGTGCATGGTTTGCACTCAAGTACACTAGTAACATTTTTAGCTTTGAAGTATAAAGTGCGCCGTTTCTCAAATGTTGACGACCGCTTGGTAATTGCCTGAAAATGTAAGGTAATGTTAATTGCCATTGGCCTCTATTCACTGGAAATTCTATTAAAATACGGGGACTTTCTGGTCTATTTGTAATTACTAATAAATACTTTTTACAACGTTCTAGCGGTCGGATTCATCACCCCAAAACAAGTACAAACATTCCAGTTTTAATACTTGGAACTTTTCCGACAGCCTATAGAAAGCCTTCTTGGTGTTTAGACGTACGAGAGGATCAGCCTTCCTCTTTCCATAATTTTTGGTGCCACAGATCCTGCCTTCGCAACGCGATGATAAACAGCAAAGTTTGAATGACTGATACATTCGGTCTGGATGCACAATTTCATACAGCTGAGTAGCCTCGTGTCTATTAACATTCGCGCGACCGTATGTAAAAAATAGTTGCCTGCTTACGATATGAATATCCTAATATTGTTAAACGGAACACTTCTCAGTTAACTCACTAAACATTTTAAACTTTGGAAACAGACTAGTCACAAGTATATATTAACAACAAATATAACCTATTCTATATAGGAATACAGCGCTATTTACTGTAAAATTTAAAATTAATAACACGAGACGAATGTCTTGCGGATATTTTTGTCCTTGTTTCTGTATGAAGAACTCGCCCCATTGTTTCTAAAATTGTTTGATACACACTTTATAATAAGGAACAGTCAGTTAATATAGCATTAGGTTGGGTGAGCCTCAATTGCAGACGCGCACACAAATGTAATTAGTGTAACAAGAGATGCGTATTTTCTCTCGCTCAAAAATGACATAAAATATATCAATATACTGTCTTACGCATTTTACCTTGTATAAATAAAGCGTGTCTTATTGAAGCATACGATGAAATGTTTTGCATTCCTTGGTCTTTGAGCCCCATATGCGCATTCAATGTATTTGCATTCAGTATTCGCTTGCTATTTAGAAACAGCTTTTATCATTAGGATTTGTTTATCCCCCAAACCAAACACTGTGGCACACCTCGAAAGCAGTCGGCATCCTTAGTAACTACAAATAGACGAGAAAGGCCCTCGATAAATGCTCAACTAGCTGTCACATCATAAACTTCTCAGAACATATTACAAAGAAAGATGTTGTTCCAAAAGTCAAAATTCTTCAGAATATTTTCATAGTAAAGGCGGGAAACGTTTCCCGCCAAAATATATTTAGACTGAGTATTTTTTTCCGTTCTTTTATTGATCTTCACACTTACGCATTATATCTTGTCTGGATAAAATGTTACTTTTTTTTTTCTTTTTAAGAGAACCTAACGTTATTTTACCGTAAAATAATTGGTAAACTAAAAAAAATCGCTATTCTGCAATCATGTAAAAAATAAAATAAAAAAGATATAAATTCCCAAAAATGATTACTTCCATTCGAATTCACATCAACTTTAAATATGACCCGCCAATGAGTTTTTAGTTTGGATAGATATTTTATCAACTTCTCATGGCTATATCTATAACTCGAGTAAGAATGTGTGTATACTGAAACCATATGTCATTTGTAATGTCCATAAAATATAATATATGAATATTAAAATTATCTGAAATTGTACAAAATTACGTTTTGCGATAACATTGATCAGTACTATTAGCTAAAAAAAGTGCATCTGAACAAATTTAAGCAGCCATTTTTATGAAACTAACGGAATAGCGGATACTATGTATATAAATTTAGACTTTTGCATTTTGTATATAAGTCGTTTTCATGACTTAGAATAAACAAATATTTAATAGTTTCAGATTTTCAAATGATAACAAATAATAAATTTGGCAAAATTTGAAAAATGAATTGAAGAAAATATGATGCTGTTTAGCTCAGGAAGAGATGGTGTCATCGCGAATCTCCATTTTGTATGACATGAAAAATTATATTTGCAGTGGAAATTTTAGTTATCAGTTAGTTTTAAATTTTAAGATATCAGGTTTGTTAAAATGTTCACATGGAGAGATGAAGACAAGTCTTACGTCTGATACATTCTGTAGCTGAAAGGGAAACCGATTTATACGTACTTTTTTTTAATGTTATACATGAAGCAGTATGTTAGAATTTATTTGCCAGAATCTGATTAACCTAACAAACTAAAACAATGAAGAATTTCTGAAAAATTCATTCAAAATATTGAAAATTTCAAGTCAATAAATTTGTCCAAATTATTCCTAAGTATTACGTAAGTATATTTTTTAATACAAATTTATGGGTCTTATAATTAGAGAAACATGCTCGATGATTTGAAATTTCGAAAATGTTAAAATTAAGGTGTTACATCAACACGAGAATGTCATAGACAATAATACCTACATATGCGAAGGACGCTGCTGATTTATAATACAAATTTTCTGTGGAATTCTCCCTCAGTATTATAATTTTTTCAAATTATCTCATTCTCTCCTCCACGCGCACACACACACACATATATATATATATATATATATATATATATATATATATATATATATGGCCTGCCGATGGCGTTTAAGCATGAAACACTGTCGCCGGTGGGTGTTGAATTAAATTCCCTCTTATATGCAGATTTCTTGGTCAAAATTTCCAAGTCCCTTTCTGAAATTTGCAATTGAATAACCAAACATTAGAATTTTGATGGGGCATGTATTTCATAACTGATCTGTTAGAAATGTGAAAAAACACACACACACACATATATATATATATATATATATATATATATATATATATATATATATATATATACAACCAAAACTTAACCTAACCTACCTAGGGTTCGACCGTTAGTTTTGGTGATCTTGATTACATTTTGCGCTATAACTCAAATTTTTGGTAATTTTGTATTGAGCTTTTTTTTTTTTTTTTTTTTTGCTTGCACATTTTACGCGCGGCTGCTTACAGCCTTCTTTTGCAGTATACTTACTATCTTTTATTTTATACTATATTTGTTTTATGGTAGGCTATATTCATGGGAAAAAGATCAATATCAGAAAAAAAAGCTTATACAAATGTTTTTGTGTCAAGTTTCATTGGTCCTATCGCATAAAAACGTTACACTTAATGCCTTTCGAAACAGACGAGATGGATTGAAATTAATAAAAATTCTTAATCATTAAGCAATTGTCTGATATTACTATCCGCGAAAATGTATTAAAAAAAACTTTGTAAAACACTTGTCTTTCCTTGTTTTGTAAAATTCCGATAACACTTTATACTGTAGTATATTTTTCTCGACAGATTTTACATTTCATAAAGTGCGTTTAAATATTTTGGAGTATATACGTGTTTTTAAGTATTACAATTAAAGTGGCATCCATATTATTTTTTATCCTTATACGTCTAATGAGTAAACGTATTCCTCGTCGATACAATTTCTAATATCATATTCAGCAATTTTCGTTCAAACTCGTGTAACAAAGATTTTTAAACGGTGTCTGCAAATCAATATAGAAATTACCAAGAACTACATAGAAACTAATTGCTGATTGTATGACCATAATTGGTACCAAGATTCCTATCCGAGTTCTCATATTGAGTTGAGTGTCATTTTATGGTAAATGATTTCTTTATTGTGCAAAAGTATATAATTTACAAAGAAGCCAATGTAGATTGTTTCTTTGTGCTGTGACCCTTCAGGACATAGGCGATCATGTCTTTCCACTTCCCTCTATCCCTTGTAGCTCTCAATAAGTTTAAGTTGCATGGAGTATTGCTGCCATATATGATCTGGAGTCCCTTTGGTTTTCCTCGGGGTTCTTAAGATATGAAATGCAATTGGCCCTGATCTGGCATCTCGTCTGCAGTCGCACTCTCACAGATGTGACGTTGCCTCTTGCTGTCTTTTTTTACAAATAATTTCATGGTAACTGCTCCGATGAGCTGCGTTTGCTGGTTCCTAGACTTCGCGAATTCAAGCGTCCTACGAGGCTTGTATACCGCTCTCACCCCTTCACTGTTGAAACTGTTAAATGTAGTCGTCTCTTCTACTCCAATAGCTTCATATCTCGCACCTCTCGCCTGTGGAACTGCCTTCCCTTTTCCTGTTTCCCTGATAGCTATATTCTCCAACTATTCAAATGTAATGTCAATAGACATCTCCAATTGCCTTGATCTATCCACTATCCTTCTCCTCATGCTTTCCTCTATCACTCCTATCTGATATCGCTCCAAATCCTTAGTAACCCTTTGTGCGCTAGTGGTTTCCAGCCTCAGTTGGGTTGAAATGCTTATAAGAAATCCCCTGCCACCTACTCCAAACCACTTTCTGTCATCCACTGACGTCCGTCAGATACGTCATGCGTTGTTTTCCCTTGTCTTTCTTTCCCTCTATTCGATTTATCAGATTTTACAAGCCCTCCTTTCTCATTTCGTATCCCAGAAATTTCAGCTGCCTCTCCCTGATGTTAAGTATTATCTTCCGCCTTGTTTGCATCCTCTCCAAAACCTAATCTCTGCACATACGCTCGGTCCATGTTATACTTAGCATAGAAACATATATCGGTTGCAAAGAGTCTCTTCATTTTTGAGGAAACCGTCCACCTTTACCTGCAGTAAAAGACAGATCTCACTAGCTTCTCACTACTCTTTTCTTTGGTACCAAAGAAATCTCCCTGACTTGCAATACGTGGCCCAGATTATGAAATGCGTCCTTGGCCATCCCAATTCTTCTTCGGATCTCGCAATTACACTTCAGATATTTAATCTTACGCATCTCCTTCATTTTATTCTCCCGACCCACAAACAGCATTTCGGGTTCACCCGTTTACTGATGACCATGCATTCTGTATACTATAAAAACACAAATCAAATTGTAATATAAACCTCCGTTAAGCGTCTTTTTAATGATCGTATACGATATCAGATATTACAAATACACTGAATGATTTTTCGTCTTTTTCAATATTTCTTCGAAATAAGTGAGATTTTAATAGCACTTCTATTTCAATACAGTCAAGTGTCAGTTATAATCCTGAGACATCATCGCGAGTTGCTAATTCCAAGAAACATCAGGAATAGGAAATCTTTCAATTCTTCCAAGAGGATTGTCGCAGAAACCTTCATAATTTAGCTCAAATGTCTGGAATAAATTATGGAGACTACATAGGAAGAAACTTTACGATAATACCACGTATTGCTTTTCAGAATTCTAAAAGAGTAAGAAAATATTTTCATGAATGTAAGAATTTCTTAAAAAGAAAAGAAAAAACATACATGTATCCACAAATGTCATGCAAAAATATACGATGGGAATTTAATTAGATTCAACTTTGATTTTTAGGATAGGTATGATATCACTGCACAAAAATCTTCAGGGATTAACCTAATGCTGCATATCTCTATATATATATATATTGTGTGCGTATATATAGCGTATTGAATGCTCGACAAAAGCTAGAAATTATATTCTAATATAGTTTTCCTTCAGTTGCTGAATTGCGTCTAATCTAAAAATTCTGGAAAGTTACATACAGTCGTGTAACTGTTGGGAATTCACATGAAATATTTTTTTGGGAAATGAAGCAATATGTCGCATTATTTTTTTTTTTATTTCTTATTACATATACACGTACATAATTATGTTAATCTCCATGTCTATATTGTCCCCAAATCGCACGTATCTCCGTTGTAAGTGTTTGAATTTTAATCGATTGTAGTTTGCATAAATTCATGGCTCACCTGTCATTTCTTGTCCCTATCTTTTGTTATAATGTGTAAACAATCTAGAATTTTCATTCGTAATGGAGTGATTAAATCCAGAAATAATTTGAAATGTGGAAAATACTGTGCATTCAAAATTGCTCACTTTTCATCGATAGACACATTGCATTTACAGCTTCATTTATTGAACGTCTGTATTACTTGGGACATGATTCACACGTTACGTGAAGAATTTAAGAATTATAGCGTCATGTTGTGGATCAAATGGAGAGAAATATTTTCTTCGTGATATATGTGCTCGTTAGGTTCCGATGAATTAAAATATAGTATAGCATTCAGTGTTTTATTCAAAGGCCCGTAAGGGCTATCGAATATTAATTCACTTGACTGATACAAGTGTCTGGTGCCCCCCCCCGCCCCGATTCTACGACACGCACGCCCCGCTCTTCAACTCTCAATTTCCATATAACTGTGCGCGCGCGCACACACTCACACACACACACACATATATATATATATATATATATAGGTTTGAATAAAAAAAAAAACAGACCACTTTAAGAGAGACGTCTTCTCACCCCCTCACTTCGTTAATTTACATATGCTTAATAAGGCCCATCAAAAATGTGCAAATTTCTTTTCATTTTTCATTTCAACC
The DNA here is from genome assembly GCA_903632075.3 of Acanthosepion pharaonis. Taxonomy (NCBI): domain Eukaryota; kingdom Metazoa; phylum Mollusca; class Cephalopoda; order Sepiida; family Sepiidae; genus Acanthosepion; species Acanthosepion pharaonis. Next base: position 20,859 of record CAHIKZ030002350.1, read on the forward strand.
TTTGGAAGTTAAGTCTGATGATCCAGAGCCCTTTAAGAGGGCTATAGTGAAATAATTTATTACATGGAACCTTAAAGTAGTCTGTTTATTATTCAAACATATTTGCTCTGAATTTACATTGAGCTCTGTCCTCATTGGGTCTACCCATACGGATTACCTAGTTTTGAATAAACTATATATATATATATATATATATATATATATATATATGCAAGGTAAATGTGATTAATGACGAAACTACTAACAATATTAATGAAACGTCAACTTACTATCAATTCCTTGAATAACGCTATCCTTATATTTATAATGTTGACAGATGAATTTAATGATCCTGGGTCGCGCAGTTTCGAGAGTTTCAAATTATCTTCAGTTCTTAATATTTCCATTTACAGTTAAACACCAGGACGAAATAAATGCAGTGTAGACTGTAAAATGTTTGAAATATGCTATTTGTTGATAGTTACATTATTTTGGGACGTGCATTCAGCAACGCTAGAGTTATTATTAAATGATTCGAGTATATTCTTTAAATTTAGTAATGTGATAAATCCACGATTTATCTGTTCTTTTTTCAGTTAACGTGACATGAATTAAGTATAGTCCAATCAATAGAGCAAAATGTTTATTTTCTTCACATAATTTTAGACTGTGCATGTACTGCAGACCTGACTTTCGTAAATAGATTAGATTGTGCAGTGTTTTTATATACAGGGTATCCATAAAGTTCGTGTGCGCTTTAGTTATAAATTTTTCAAGTGCACACGAACTTACGGACTTTATATATATATATATATATATATATATATATATATAGTAATTACACAAAATATTAATGTTAGTGTAATGGCGAAATCACTTCGCTGACAAGACTTAATGAGATTAATATTGTTGTCAATTCCTTGAATAATACGATCCTTGAATTGAATTGTTAGATTGACTTCATCCTGGGCCATAAGTATATATATATATATATATATATATATATATATATATATATATATATATACATATAACACACAATGAAATGTTTTAGTTTGTGCGTTGTCAGTGATGCCAATATTTGTAAAATATTCAAATGACATAATTCTACCTATATTTTATTCTATGCTTTATAGGCAGTCGCCTTAATTTTTACACATCTTCAAAGTTATAGAACAAACACAATGAGCGTATGTGTTCTCTTGGCTAAGTTCATATGCACGCAATGTACCTTGATTATCAATCAATAACCAACGTAAAGGAATCTCATGTCGTCAACCATTTGTGTCTCGAGCCAGCCAATATGTTGGGAGTCCAATAGAAAATCTATTTCCAATGCGATGGCCTCTCGTTGCCTGATCATATTGCAAATAGTAATCTCAGGAGTCCTTCCATCTTCTCTGCAAGGAAGATCCTGTAACCAGACGGGGGTAGCCCTGTGAAACATGAACTAACACATCTACATCTATATTTAGTACTTTGTTTCTATTTCTCTACTCCTTTCTCTCTCTTTTTCCCCCTTTCCATTTTTTTTTTTTTTTTTTTTTTTTGCCAATGGATGATTAATTTTTCTCTGCATATTCATGCATTTTTCCCCATTTTCACATTCATTGTTCTTTTACTTCCTTGAAATTTACTCATTAATTTCTTTCTCCTCCAAGTATTATTCTATTCAAATCTCCCCATTATAATCTGACAAAATCAACTGACTCTACGTTCATATTTTTTTGTTCTTATCACGACTACTTCCTGTAATTCTTCGAGATCTTCATCGATTTCATTTACTAGTCGTTTACTTATTCTAATTTTCATATTCTTTTTTTTATTCAATTCTAACCCATTTTCTTGTATATTCTCCCCCACCACTTCTGCCTCGCATTGTTTCTGCGTCTTCACCTATTACATGATCTACTCTAATTACAGCAATCATAAAATACACGTCGGATTACAGTAAATGGCCTGACTGATATCTTGTTTTGAATAATATACCATATATTAAAAACACCATTTTACCGACATTGGTTATATTTCACTTAAAATATAACGCATTAAATGTACAGACTATCCCCCCTATATATATATATATATATATATATATATATATATATATATCTCAAAGTATATAATTGGTATATACGGAATGAATTCCAATAACCAACAATTACTATTCTTAAAAGAGTGCTCAATACAAAGTAGAGCAGATATAATTATTTTTATAAAAAAATTATAACATAAGTATGTTATAAAATCTCTACAATACCTTTTGTTTGTAGTGGGAATGTTCTTAAGTGATACTCCGAAATTGATTCTATCCATATTATAAGAATAGAATAGACAGGGCTCGACAGTAATAGGAGCTAATATCAAAGTATATAATTGGTATATACGGAATGAATTCCAATAACCAACAATTTACTTATGTTATTATTTTTTTATAAAAATAATTATATTTTATATATATATATATATATATATGTCATCTTCAGGCACTGTTTCGCTGTATTACGGCTACTCAGTGTGGCTAGATGTCAGATTTCTTTAAGCCTGGATGGAAACCCAACTGATTTGACATCAAATATACAAACACGGTAGAAAGGAAGGGAATTTTAACGATTTTCTCTATGCGAAATATATTAAGAGAGGGGAGATTGAAATAAGTATCCGGTGTTATGTATATATGGGTTTGTGCCTCATAAGATGAAACTACATTCGCATATCTCCAGATTAAAAAAAATTGAAATCAGAATGCTATATACTAAAAAAAAAAAAAAAAAGTCTTTTTCTGAAGAGCTAAATTGAGGCTGAAACTGGCGGTGACATTGCATACATTTATTAGTTGTCTTTTTCCGATAACAAATATAACACACACGCACGTGCTTATGCCCACATGCATATGACTACACATACTCTCCCCTTCCTTTCCCTATCTACCTTCCCCCTCTCCCTCACATATCTTCCACTTCCCCTCCTCCCTCCCTCATCTCCCTCCCTGTCTAAGTTGATTGTTTTTGGAATGAGCAATAATAAATATTTGCCTGAACAAACAAATCCGCTATATTTTTCCAATATCTTACCCTCCCAAGCTAACATGATATTTACGACAATCGTTTTACACAATTTCCAAGAAAGATTGAAACGTCTATAAAATCATAAACGTTAAGTATCTAACAAGCTGAATTCACTTCAGTTTGATAAGGTACTTTTAACCCCTAACTCAGTTTTTCTTACTGTAAACGACTCTCATATGTCAGAGCTTTCATTAATTCAAATGTAAAATGTTTATTTTTCTGTGTGTAAATATGAGGTCCTTAGATAAAATTTCTAGATTTGTCTTGGTCTTTCATCACAGGACGAAACACGCTTGCTAACTGTATTTCCTGAATTGGTTTTCCAAAATGTTCTAATCAGATATTACAAAAAATTGACTCCGTACTCCGCTGATTAGCATACATGCGATGGCAGTTTACGGACAGAAAGCTTTAAAAATGACATTCCTGCATAATATCAATGTAGGGCCAAACTCTGTTGAAAGGCATATTTTTTGCAATAAGATTTTCGATGACAGACAATATTTAATGTTACTATTTAACATAGATGCTTGTTCTAACACGTAAATTTACCAATGATAGGATAAGGAACAAATAGGAAATATTTCTATATCTAACATGTTTCGCACTTATTAAAGCTACTTCAGAGAATGAAATTTAGAGGAGACAAAATTCTGGAATTTAATTGGTTAAGCAAACTTTACGCGCATCTTTCTTGCTAAGCAGCGCTCGGGTGTATAATTCAAGTTTAACATGATTGTAATTTGTGTGTGCTAACATGTTTTCCTTCGCCATATTGTCTGAAGCTTTGATAAAAACGAACCATGTTAGATTTATAAACGTTTATTATTGGCTCATAATCATATCATTTTCTCGGATTCTAATACATTTTGGTCTATATTAGATCTTAATTACCCTAAAGGAAAAGTAAATAGTTTTGCCTATCAATTTCCTATTGGTTCCTGTTTCTTTTCATGTGCCATGTCCTTCCAGGACGTAGGTAATAATGGCGCTCCACCATCCTCTTTCCCTTGCAGATCTCAACAATTTCATTCACTCTGTTTCTTTCCCCAAACCGAGGAGGCACAGTGGAGTTATGGATAGCGGCTTGGATTGAGGAATCGGAGAGCCGAGTTCGAATTCCAGTCGAATTCATTACATTCACTTATGTGCTAATACCACTGGGAAAGGTGTGAATCCTCTTTCTTCTCCCTTCAGCTATGGATAAATAGCAGGACAGACTGGGTTCTATAGCCTTTGATGGCAACTGGTCTAGGAGAAGGAAAACTCTGAATTCAAACCTGCTCTTAAAAAAATCCAAGGAGCGTCTGCATCGGTAACCGTTCTTCTGGTCGTTCCTCTCTCTGCGTCTGTGGGAACCCCGCGGCAAGCAAGAACGTTATCCGAGTAGGCCTGGGTACCCTACTTCTGTAATTTATCCCAAGAATCTTCTCACATGACTACGAATGAGTCAACAGGAAGAAGCCGGCTCAATCCGCCCAGGGTGAATGCCGCATCAAGTACAAGTACAAGTTTCCCCAAACCACCTGTCATTCACTTGCTGAAGCCCGCCTTGTTTTCCCTTGTCTCTCTTTCCGTCTATTCGACCCGTGATTATCACATTCTCCAGGCTCTCTTTCCTCATGTGTCCCAGAAACTTCAGCTGCCGCTTCCTGATGTTAAGTATAAGCCTCCTTTTTTGCAACCTCTCTGACATCATCGTTGCTCACATGCTCGGACCATGGTATCCTTTAGCATCCTTCTGTAGACCCAAATCTCTGTCGCATAGTCTCTTCTTTTTTCAGGAAATCTTCCAACATCCGCTGCCGTAATGCAGGACAGATGTCGCTAAAGAGCTCAATATTCTTCTTTGTTACCAAACAAATCCTCCTCTCGCAATACTCCCAACTTTTGGAATGTGCCCTTGGTTATCCTAATACGTCTACGGATGTGTCAAGAAGGCTTCCCAGATATTTAAACTCGCGTTTCAGCTTGATTCTAGTGTTCCCGACCTGAAAATCGCATTTTGGGTTCATGTTCTTACTGATGACCATGCATTCTGAATTGTAGTTAATGCTTAGTCATTTCTTCTCACTCACCATCGCTACCGTCTGCATATTTTTTTCATACCGAGTCTATTAATAATAATTACTTAAATTTGAGTTTTAAAATTGTTACACAGAGGTATTATGTATATATAAACATAACTTATCCATCGTGTAAATAATCCTCATACTCAAACGCCATCTTGATTTGATGGCATACGTAAGAAAGTTATTCAAGTAAAGTACATTAATATGGCCACCTGTTTGAGTGTCTAAATATGCGCATGCGTGATTATTTGTATGTTCGATCGAAATGTAGATCGTAATGTGAAATATAAGGCAGCTGATTAAAAAGGCGAATAATGTGGACATGAAAAATTTGAGCGAAACGAAATTCTCCAGAGCAAAACAAAATAAACTTATTGAAGAAATAAATAAATATGCAGAGATGTTCCTTTTTTTTTTTTTTTTTTTTTTTTTGTTTCAAGAGTAAAATAAAGACCGAACACTTGCAGAAACGTGAATACGTAGGCGTTGAGGTTTTCCACTGAAGGAAATGAGGTTATTAAATTTGCCTCAAGATCAAGCCAAGTGTAATAATTCGGATACTAAGAAAAGAATCGGTTTTAATTGATGCGTTCCACTCAGTTCCTTCGCGAGACTTTAAGAGAAAGAATCATGCTGAAATAGGAACTTGTGATTAAAAAGAAACGGTAAATATCGAAAAGGGGAAGAAAAGGAAACTAAATATGCTTTTGTCTGAGAGGCAACCGTGTGTAACTGAAGAAGTAAGCAGAAGGTCGATTAAGAGACCGGATTATCAATATCTTGTGTAACTGTTAATCGATCCAAGGTTGATTGGAAATGGCAATAGTGTGTAGCCGATCCAAGTCCAAACATTTAGTTCATAATATCCATAAGCGTCAGAACAATAACACACTATTTTAAAATATAATTAATTTTGTCTCATATATTCTATATTTCACAAAATATAGATTTAAGGTATGTCCTATTTATTGGGTAAAAATGATCAATCTCCGAGATTAATAGTATCCAGAAAATTTATTTTAATCATTTAAACACCAAGGAAATCAAAGCTAATAAAACACAAATAATATATATATATATATATATATATGTGTGTGTGTGTGTGAACTTTAGTCGTTCATGAGCCTCCGATATTTAGGTATGAAAATTAATAGAAAAGACATTTTCGTTTATCTATTTCATCACGATTCTTCTGTTAAGCTTGGAAAGTAATTATATATACATATTGCTCAAAGAGTTTAATAGGGTTAATATCAACTTCGGAGATTTCCAGTAAGATATAATTTCTCAGATACAACTATTCGAAACTTAATCAAACAAATGGACAATTTTGATGTTACACCCGGTATTATAATCAAATCCGTAAAGGGAAAGTATAATCCAAGTATGTATTAATATAAAATATTAAAGATATATCCATGAAGAGATTTCAATGTATTCTTTGCAGAGCAATATCATATAAATGAAAGGAAAAAAAAATTAACACATCTCGGAAAATCCGATAACAAATTTAATTATGCAAGTAAGTTTTTAATATCTGCCTCGTTTTAATATCTGCCTAGTTTCGGTCTGATGAGTTCGGTATTAAAAACTTACTTGCCTAATTAAATTTAACAGATTTTCCGAGATATGATGATTTTTTTTTTTTTTGTTTACTTTTTGTGAGATATATATGATAGGCTATTTTAGGAGATATGTTAGGATATAAGCTATGTGGTCACAGATTGACAAACAAAAAAACAAATTTACTGTTTCGAGATTACATCTATTTTCAAGGGATTTGTTTGTAAAACTGAATTAATTTACTTATGTAGTTTTCCATTCTCAACTATCATATATTATAGATATATTTTTAAAAATATTTTCCTTGGTCGCATTAGATACTAGGAGAGTAAAATTATATTGTCGATGTCCGAGTAAACACTGTATAGTGTCTTTCAGATTCATGCTTGAATGTTATAGACTAAAAAATGGCTTTGATCTGACGACCTCTTTGAGGCTGAAACTGGTGGTCACATTTCATACATTTTTAAATTGTCTATTTCTGATAAGAAATATGAGACACACAAACACATACACAGAAGTACACAGATACACGCACTCGCTCACGCAGAAAGGTACGCAATCGCTCACACACATATACACACTGATACACGGGAATTCCAAAAAGACTGACTGGCACTCAGTTTCAAGCGGTAAAGATTATCAGACATTATTCTCAGTTTATGGAGTCAATTTGAAGTAACTGTTTGTCTAAAATATATGGTGGATAGTGACCATTCCATTCGCTTAAATATTGCAAATTTCAAACTGATGTATATGCGTGTGTTCTGTTGCTGATATTAATCAGTATAACGTATAAATATAGCATACCTTTAAAACTATATATATATATATATATATATATATATATATATATATATATATATACACACACACACATGGAACCGGAATTGGATATTTTGTGCCTTAACTGTCTCGGCCACAAAGGAGTTCCTTTGTGGCCGAGACGGTTAAGGCACGTCAGCATAAATGACGGTTCCGTATAGGATGCAGGTTCGAATCCTGTCAAAGGACGAATATTTTCTATGAAAGTTTCTCGGACATTCAGGCCGGTAAATGTTATTTAATACTGTTTATTATAAACAGAGCATTTACTTAAATACTTGTATCTATAAAAAAGAACGTTAAACATAAAAAATGTCTTTAATAAATAAATTGTCGGACTTTGTCCATTTCTTAATATATGACGTCATTTGTTTACATTTGATACGCCAGAGCAGTTATGAATGTACGAGATTCATGGAAGATTGAAGTTTATAAGCAGTAAATTCGACCTTGCCTACCGAACGCTCCTTTGTGGCCGAGACGGTTAAGGCACGTCAGCGTAAATGACAGTTCCTTATAGGATGCAGGTTCGAATCCTGTCAAAGGACGAATATTTTTATGAATCAATATATATATATATATATATATGGAATTTTTTTAGCACAATATTTATATCGAGTATATGAAATATATAAATAATTGATGGAAAATCATGAATTCGAGATAACGCTGTAAATATATTTATATAAATTGGCTCAGTATACAACACAATTGTCCACTTAAATACTCAATTTAAAAAAAAAATGATCCATTTGAGGCACATGATTTAAAATATATTTATGGCTTCAATGAAAAAGTTAGTAATTGAAATATTTTGACAGATTATCAGTTATTGTTTTAATAACATGCCTGTGCTCTGTTGCCTTCATTAAATTCTGTATTTTAAAAAGTTCTATCATAAATTAATACGCACAGGTATTAAATGCAAACTGTGAACTAGAAGCTAACACCTTTATAGTAATATTAGTCGCCTTCCCATAATGAGTTTGGAATTCATGGACCAAGCAGCCAGTGCTACTTTTGGTTGATATCCGTTTCTCATATATTATTCAATCTAGTAACCGCTATTTCATTTTTCAGCGTTGATGGGGATTTCTTCATGATATAATACTGTGGAATATCAACCATTCAATTAAATTATTACTTTGGCTTTGTTACATATGCTAACCATTTCAGTTGTTGCCATTTTTGGATGTCTTAAAGTTATGTGATTTTGTGCTAATTTTTTCAGCTACTTTTTGTGATTGTCTAACGTCTGAGCCACATGTTGAAGGATTACCCTGCTTTAGCAAATGCATGCTTCATTCTTTAGAAAGCATCTGTAATCATTGATGTGAGAAAGTGGTTCTATACAGGTGACAGTTTAGATATATTTGGCGACAGGTATAACATGCATATAAAAGTATGCATCTGACGTGGTTATTTAAGAACAAGAATTAATGCTGTGGTTTTCTATTAATTTAGGCTGTTGGGTGAAATGACAAATAACTCAAGTCATGTATGCTTTTCTTATGATGTGTTATAACTGATCCAAACGCTGAGGTATTTTAGTAATTACTAATTCTATATACTGATTTCTCTAATTGATTCGAGTTAAATTTCCCTACTGTTTTCGTTCCATTCACAAATTTTCTTTTGTCTTGAAAGGCTTTTCTTGAATCGTGCATTGTTATATTATTATCAACCACATGCAAATTGATTTTACTTCCAGTGTAGCAGTGATGTCGTATGCAAATGCAACATATTCAATATTATGAAAATATATGGTATTTTTTTTTATTCGCCATCTATATTATAAAAAAGAACTCCCAGCAAAGTAACTGCTCGGGAGAAATCTTGACAGATGTATGATTGTTGAGAAGAAAACATATGGAACAGGCAGAAACAGTAATATTTTGTTTTTAAAATCAACCCTAAATATTCCAAACTTTTTCATTATTCACGTGTTTTTGTCATTTTGCAAAAAAACAGTTATATTTCTACACATACGGTTCCTGTATATTTAATTCAAACAACATTTCACATTAGATTTTCTTCTATATATCTTTGTGTCAGCCTGGTTGTATATTTGTTTCTCTCGCTGTCTTTGTTTCTCTCGCTGTCTTTGTTTCTCTCCCTCTCTCTCTCTCTCTCTCTCTCTCTCTGTCATACTGTGCCCCTCTCTCTCTCTCTGTCATACTGTGCCCCTCTCTCTCTCTGTCATACTGTGCCCCCCTCTCTCTCTCTGTCATACTGTGCCCCTCTCTCTCTATCTCTGTCATACTGTGCCACTCTCTCTCTCTGTCATACTGTGCCCCTCTCTCTCTCTGTCATACTGTGCCCCTCTCTCTCTCTCTGCCATACTGTGCCCCTCTCTCTCTCTCTGCCATACTGTGCCCCTCTCTCTCTCTCTGTCATACTGCCCCTCTCTCTCTCTCTGTCATACTGTGCCCCTCTCTCTCTCTCTGTCATACTGTGCCCCCCTCTCTCTCTGTCATACTGTGCCCTCTCTCTCTCTGTCATACTGTGCCCCCTCTCTCTCTGTCATACTGTGCCCCTCTCTCTCTCTTATATTTATATTTATATATATATATATATATATATTCTGCCTCTCTTTATCACTTTTTCTGTTGGTGTACTGATAAGCGTAAATCGCCCGGAATAAAAACATTGTGAATGCTGTAACCGTATATCAGAAAACTACATGGAATCAGTATTTAATTATGGTCCTGTAATCCTAATCTTTCTCATTCTGTTTGAACGGTTGTGCACTTCGTCCTTGATCCGGTGCATGTCTATTCTGATAATCTACACCCATTTGTGAACTGAACCGTTTCTTTAATATATGAGGGTAGATTGTTTTATTACTGCCCATGTCTAGGGTATAGTTCCTTTTTTTTTTTTTTTAGTACTTCTCATTTCTCGTTATGTTTTCACTGAAAGGTAATAGCAAACAGAACAATAGAACGCGTGTAAATAAGTAAACCTTGATCATGGTCATATTGTGATGAGATGTTTACCTATAAATGAAAAAGCCAGTTACAGATTTGAGAATATTCTTCATAATGAACTTGGCATGACGAAGGTTTATTCACGGTGACATTATTTGAGGCATACATCTGATATCGTTGAAACTTTACCAACCCAGGACGAGTGTTTAGTTGAAATTCATTATGAATGATGTTATCAACTCTCTCTCACGGGATATGCCAATAGAATTAGCTATTTCCTTTATAGTCAATCACCTCTTATCCATCACTAGAAGTTCAAAACGGTCAATGTTTTCCTCGGGCCATCTTCAAGATTATTCCTTACATTCTTGTATTCAGTAGCCCAATTTTGCACTAATGCAGCATCTATGGCAGAATGAATATCATTGGAGGTTAAAACCCTAGTCTACAGACACTTGATAAAACCACGATGCTAAATTTTGTCCAGTTTTGAGAGATTTCGCTACCTGTTACATAAGTATTTTCTGAAGAGCCAGATCAGTTTACCTAGAAAGAAATAATGTAGTTAATATGAAAAGCTGATATTAAAGCATGCAAAATTTCACAACGTTAACCTCGCTTCTTAGTAAGTCTATGAACATACCGCTCATCTCAGTAATTTTCACGGAGGAATATCAGGTGACACTCGATGGACCGGATGGATGAGCCAAATATGGATTTTACATGAAGGTGTACCTGTGGCTAAAAGGCAGTAGAAAAGCGATAGAAGTGTGCTAATATGGGATGCAATTTTTGAACAACCATTGTTGAACCATTCAAATTAGTTGGCGATACCAAACCTCGCAGTTACAAAGTGAAGTGTATATTTATTCATGGCAATTCCTCTTATATATTTAAGGTTATCAGTGAATGATTTGAGCGTTAAAAGTTTACAGGAAGAAAGATGATGGAATGGCAGTCATCAAGTCCCGATGACTACTCGATCGAAAATCTGGGGTCATTTATAAAGATGAAATATGAAGTTGACAAACAGTATGACAGCAAAACACTCCTATTGGTAAGAAAACAACCATGTCGGAAATTCAACCTGCTGATTTAAAAATTTAACAAAATCAATAAATAAGTTTGCTAGAAGTTATTAAAAATAGTGACAATATTAAGAGGGAAATTTTTCAAATACTAATGTTCATTTGTTCTATTATAGTTAAATTTTGAATTTATTTTCCAGTTTTGCATAACATCAGATGGGATATTTTTTACAATAATTCCAATAAATAAATGCCTTACCTGGATACTGTTTTTATGTATAAAGTGTATATAATGTGACCGAAAATTGATCAAAGCAAATTGAGGTTTACGTGATTTGTATATCTTAAGACGGACTGTATATTATGATACAACTCTGAAGTAGAATTAAAATATATGGGGATACCTTATTCGGCAGTCTGTATGGAAAAAAATGAGAGTATAGCTTATTTGTAGGAATAGCACAATGTTTTTGAGGACATCATGAATAGACTAACGAATAAGGTCTCTAGGTAAACGAAATACTGCTTTAAAAAAAATGGAATATATACGGCCAAAACTAAAGCCGTTTTCTGGAAAGGAAATATGGACATACATATTCTGTATTTGTGTTCAAAAAACCAATGACATCTCTTTCGTAAAATTATATCATCTGTTTTGGTTAAGATTTCTAAGAAACGCTTCTGTCTCTCATATATATATATATATATATATATATATATATATATACACCGAGAGAGCAGAAGCGTTTCTTAGAAATATTAACCAAAATTTATTACAGATTGCTCCTCCATTTCAAAACTACTAATGAGTTAAACATTTCATTACTTAGTTATTCCCAACATTTAAGGTTTAATATTGAAATTAAAGTTTCATACAGATGACCAATTAAAAAACAGTAATTTCTGTGTCACGATGGAATCATTTTTTTTTTTAATCTAATTCAGGCTCGACTTTTGTATCCAGGAATTTTTTTTCCAAAATAAAACTAAAGATCTTAGGATCATCAATCTAACAGTTCTTTCTACCATCTCTCTCATATATATATATATATATATATAATTGCACCTGAAGTAAGGTAGTAAATCCACGAAGATGCAAAGGAGTGATTGAAAGTTAGAGAATGAGAAGATTGTAAGATCAATTCAGTCGATAACAAGACATTGCATTTAAATTTTTGACTAATTAGCAAGAGGTAGAAAGACACCCGCAACCGAGTATTGCAATAGAAGGAACTTTTAGCATGGAACTTATGGATACCTCTATCCATTTTATCTATAAAATGAGTTCTTGCCGCCAGTCTAGGTACCATAGGGGAAAGTTCATCAAAACAATTCCCATGAATGTAGAAAAGATACAATGAAGCTGGGTCCGTTGGAAAGTGATGTCGCCAGGTCAGGACTAATAACATTTTGGATTCTTTGGATATTATCAATAATCTCTAAATATATAATAGGAGAAACGTATCTGTTGTGGCATCAATATCCAAAGCAGGGACAAATGGCAAACTTGTCAGATTTTTTTCCGGCGAGGAAAATTGTCTATCACTACACAAGGAACGCACATTCTTAGCAACTGATTCAATGCTATCATTCTACATTTATCAGCGGAAAACCTTTGTTCGAAAAGGCACAATGACACTCTGTTCTGGAGAATAGCATCAGTCATGATGATGGAAGGTAAATGTTCTCCCAGATGATTAAATGAAGACGGTTTCATTTTGGATTCGTTAAAAATTATTAAGCCATACCTTCCCTAGTTCACAACTGTTAGTATATAATTTATAGATCAGCTCACAACTTAGACATCTGTTATAACAAGAATAAATAGTTATCAGCATAGATGTCGGGGTTAGTTCAGATGCCATCACGAAGTTTGTTGACAAAAATCTAATGTTTAATGTTAAAGCAAAAAGATCTAGAATAGTTGCCATTCAAGTCAACTTACATTTCGCGATTAGATAAGACTGATTCAGTTCAAAAGTCCATTAACCTTTTCACCTTGTGAAGGCCAATGTAACATCCTGTCAAATATCTTCGATATATCGAAAACAGCGCCAGTATCACCGTCCATATCTGAAGTTTGATAGAAATAACCGTTAGGCATCAGCAGTTGAGCTACAGCAGAGAAAGTTTTATAACTAATCTGAAAGAAGAGTAGTAAGGTGAGATCCTTAAACAATACAGCCTTGATTTTAGCCTCTAGTATTTTGCCAAAAATAGGTAAAATTGAGAAGGGTCAGATGATTCCCCTTAGAGAGGAAATACAGAAGGGGATTTTCCAACAAGCAGCAGCATAATTAATGTAGAGTTATTATAGAGAGCAAGAACTAGTTGGCGAGCATATATGAGGACAATTGCGGCGATTTCAATAAATCCATGTTTGAAGAGATATATTTAAATGATGGCACGGAAGGAATTATAGGCATATTAGATAAATGAACTCTGTTCTACGGGGAAAATATACAAATATATTCTACACAGCAATCACTCCATTTCCTTCTATAGATACATTTTTACTCTAAGCTCTGTCTGCCTGTCGTCTAAGCTCTCTCTGCAAGGTAAGCATGTATGTAAGGTATGTTTATCTGACTCACTCTTTATATATATATATATATATATATATATAAAAATACTTTTCCTCTTTGCCAATATACAAGTCATTTGTTTTTTATCCGTAGTATTAATCGACTTTACACTTGTCAAATTCTAGGATGAGAATTCTTTAGTCTTATCTCGAAACTTTCCTGTCACTGACACAAGAAAAATGAACGTTCCAATTCTTAATCTTGATACTCTTTTTCTATCATACACTGAATTCTATATTCCATGTAAATGAAACACTGTATTTGTATGGAAACTGTTTCTGCCGTTTGCATTTACGTCATCACTACACAGACCTGTGTGTGTGTGTGTGTGTGTTTATGTATATTCCATCACAAGGATATATTAAAAATAGTGATATTCGCAGGAAAAATGACGTATGTCAGTTATTGAAGTTTTGTTGCGTACTTGCGATGGTTGTCATCGTTCGAACCTGGAATATGTTCTGCGCAGAGAAATGTTCGCGTAAGATGCCCGTCTAAAAGCATATAGACTGACGATCTGTCATTGTAGGAGCAATCATGCTTAAAAAGGCTCTTAAAGAAACTCTTCGGAAGGGTTTCTTTCTAAACCAACTTCTCAGAGCAGGAACATTTTGAATTCTTCCGAAAGGTGAAGGTTTCCTATAAAATATTTCTTACTACAGCGTTGTCAACGATAATGGAGTTACGTGTAGAAAATTATTCTTACCCTCACCTCACCAACGCAAAGTAAGTTTGAACCTGGTCAGTTCCTAGTTGGGTGACCATTTGTGAATATCAGATGTCCTACGTTTGATGTGATGTGCAGTTTTTGTCAGTTAATGGCAGGAATGAGAATGTAGGCAATAGATTTCGAATTCCAGTCGGGTTCATTAACTTCACGGATTCACTTTTACACTTTGACTGAATATGAAACAAAAAAGAAGGGATCGCCGAAATCTTCCTTATTCCTCTGGTTATAGCCTACGTCCGACAAAGGACATCCACTGGCTCAGAATAATTTTCTTCGTTTTCCACATAGTTTGTAATAAATATTTACAGAATATCAGTAAAGTTACTCAGAAGGTAATTTTAAAAGTAAATTTGTTTGAAATTTTCTTGAACCGCTGGAGTGTCTGTTCATATAAAATAGTGGCACTGCTAAAACATTTCTGCAAAAGTACTCTTTAGATTTCCTGTAACATATGATCAATGTCCTTTTTAATGTAACGAAACGGCTAG
This sequence comes from Acanthosepion pharaonis, assembly GCA_903632075.3. Lineage (NCBI taxonomy): Eukaryota > Metazoa > Mollusca > Cephalopoda > Sepiida > Sepiidae > Acanthosepion > Acanthosepion pharaonis. Next base: position 36,127 of record CAHIKZ030002350.1, read on the forward strand.
CCTTTAACCACCAATCTTGTCCTCCCTCAACCTGGCTGATTTAATCTCCAGTAACTTGGCAAAAATGTTGACCACTGACCGGAGAAATATTTACTAAGTAAATCTTAGCCGCATGAACTTATTGGGAAAAAAAAAAGAAGAAAAAAACACGACTGCAGATATCTCACATCAGGATCCTTAAGATCATTAGTAAGCTCGAAGCCTATAACCAACACGATGTCTGTAGATAAATTCAGTAGAAATACTATACTATTCGCAATAGAACTTACGATTACATGAAGCCATTACAACTTGTATAATATAAAATTATTTGGATTTTTAATCCAATGTTGTCCTAACTCTCAGAAAACCATGAAACTCGTGAAGCAATCAAAATTAAATTCGTCACAAGACTGATAGATTTAGAAATTTCAAAGGCATTTGAGAAGATTTCTTAGATGATGTTTACACTAAGTATTCAGATGTGGGATATCTGGAATTATCTTCGCAATTATGAAGTCCTTATCAATTTGATCAATAAAGGTCGCTCTTGATGACCAGACAATTGATACTAACGAGATAAATGAAACCGTACCACAGGACCATCTATTCAGTACTGACATATTCCTGCATTATATTAACTCCGGAAAAAAATTCAGCACATTATATGTAACATATCATTTTCTGGGTGTGCCAAACAAAATTGTTATGGCGTGGGCATAGCAGCTGACCTCAGTCTAATAGCAAAATTAGGAAAACTGTTTGTAAAATTCACTAGCCCCAAACAAGTTAGTAAAAAATTCATTTTCAACTTGTCGTGATGAACGATTGTTCTCACGGGACTACTTGCTTTAAACTTCTACGTGGACTGAATTTCACCCCAGATCTGGTGTGGGAGACCATATGATCCATCACTAAAGAGGTTGTGGAAAAACCTTCAAAAAGCTATCATGTGGTCTTTTTGGTGGAATATAATTTTACATCAAACAATATCATCCACACAGACGAAACGACTCAATCTTTTTTCCTATTCTATCACTAATTTGATAGCAATTAACTGAAAAACTACATTCCTTAGTGCCACCAGTTCAGAACTATACACCTATGACTTATATTCCATATATGGAAGGTTCAATAGTTCTATTTTCATTCGTATTCCTTTAGTTAGAATATATTTCCATTCTGACAGCTTCTTCCTAAGAATGCCTAACTTGCGGAACAAACCCCACAGATAACTCTCTCAATCACTATAATCTTAATCACTTCAAGTCTTGTATCAATCTTCAACAATCGCATTCAATAATCCTCTAACTTGAGTGCATCTTGGTCATGTATTTTGTGAACACCCTAAGAAAATTAAATTATGCATATTTAAATTTGTCCTGATTTATCAGACGGCATTCAAAATTTGATACATCAAGCCAAGATTTGGAACCGGCACAAGAATTCTATCCAGAGCAGAAGATTTCGGGGTCAAACTTATTGATAAAGCTGGAAACTTCTCATGTTTCGATATCATATGCTTTTGCAGTACTAGGTAAGGGGGTTAACTTTGTCTATGTTCTTTGCAAATAGCATAGCGCTTTCCGATGAGGATAATATATCTTAGCCAGAGTTCTATATGATGAGATTTGTGGGGAGTAAAAAAAGAACATTATATTGTACTCACCGATGGTAGGGCGGGAGGGGGAAGTATGTGCTTCGTTTATTATTATTACTATTATTGTTATTATTACTACTATTATTACTACTATTATTATTATTATTACTACTACTATTATTATTATTACTACTATTATTATTATTACTACTACTATTATTATTATTACTACTATTATTATTATTATTACTATTATTACTATTATTATTATTATTATTACTTTCTCCCGGGCCAAAGGATTGACGATAGTTATCGACGCTCTGGTCACGTCGTATGACTTTGAAGGAGACATTGAAAGTTTAAAAGGTGCTACTTTTTTGTCGCGAGTTCAGTTTCTTTTTCTCTACAGAACCTTTGAAGAGCTCGCCTGTTACGGAGAGAAGTGTGCCGAGTGTTACCAGTCACTTGACTTTTGTTACTGTTCGCTTGTAAGCCTTGAAACTGTCTTTACTTTGCCCCATCCCTTACTTGTCGATGAGATAATTCCGACAGATTGTCTCTCTACTGGGAATTACTCGCGATTTTCCCAGAACTACAAAAAAGATTTTTTTTTTTTTTTTTTTTCAAATTTTGGTTTAAGATCATGGATTCTAGCTGCTTCTACATTTACAGAACACTCTTGCATTGAAATCTGGAGTTCTGAATTTGCAAAGAGTTTTACTGTACCGTTTGGTATGCCAGAGTTAATAGCATTGGTTACGGTCAGTTACGGCAACAAGTGTGCACCAGGGCTGGTACTCTGGTAAATGAAAGTTTTGTGTATTATAACATGTAGAATTATTTCTTTAAAATAATCACACACACACACACACACACACGCACATATATATATATATAGACACGTACATATCTACATATATATATCTGAGAAAATACGGGTGGTGAGTTATTTGTAATCAATAACACAGTACAAACATGACTTCAATTCTCATAGGTTGGATGTCTTAGAAATACTAAATGAATATATATATGTGCTTATAAATAATTTGTAAATTACTTATAAATTGCTTCTAGGGTAACATATTCAGACACGTCATTTGAATCGTGTTCAAGATTCCGCATTTAACAATATTCTTCTCGTAATATTTTGAGAATAACCTATTCAGAATATACCTGCAAGACTAGTTGATATTTTAAACACTGTTTTATTTTTTTATTAGCAAAAGTAAATAGAACCTTTACTCATCTACCTTGTTTTATATTCAAGGTAATTAAAAATCGAATGTAATTCAACAACTGCCTTGACTGAATTTAAAAGAAAAGCAATGAAGAATTCAAACGATCTGTAAGTTGAAGAGATCTCATTCTAACAAAGCTTTCTTGGAGTGGGGGTTATTTGTAGTTCTAGTTCATTGGAAATTTCATATGTAGGCAAAACTGGAAAGATTTCTTGTATTAATACAACAAATAGTGAGAAATGTAGATCTTCATCGGGAAAAGAAAGATGTAAATAAATCTAAAGCAGTTTTAACACTTAGAAATAAATAAAATGATGCCTCGCATCGTCACAGACATGTGACATGAGAAGAAAGAATGTTAAGAAAAACTAGCAACTTGAAAATAATAATGAAAAGAATATTGAGAGCATCTTGTTTAAATGTTAAGTGAGGAAAAATGCCTCCAATAAAAAAAGGGGAAAGGAAAATAGTCTTTCCCAAATCTTCGTCTTTGCTGTAAACTTACAAAGAGTAAAACAAATACAATCATTTTAATATTTCCGATATATTCTTGAATTAAAACAAAATGTACCGAAGACATTAAAGACAAAAAAATATGCCTCTACAGGAAACTGTTTTTCTTTTGGCTTTGACTTTTATTTTCCTCCGATGCTTTTACTTATGCCTGATATATCACCTTCCAGGTTACAGTATTATTTCTTCACCTAAAAATGTCAAAGGTCATAATAAAGGTTTCTTCTTGACAGAAGTTAGAATCGTAAAAGACGGAGTGGAATAATCAAAATATAACACTACTGATCGATATCAAAAGAAAAATATATTTTAATACACAATATTCCAGCATCGCTAGATTATAACAAACGTTGTGGACGGTTTCGTCACACCAAAACAAGGACAAAAGTTGATGTAACAACGTGTCTGCAAATCATTAGGTTTTCACCAAGTTTTCAAGAAAGCCCCGCGTCCAATATTTGCGCTGCCGTATACAAAAGTCCTATACATAAATATCCTGCCATTGTTAAACGGAACATTTCCTCACGTCTACACACCTTAAACGTTAAAGACAGAATTGTTACAAATGTACACAAATGAAAATCTGAGTCTACACAGCGTCATCTCATGTAAAATTTCATTAAACTTAATTCAAAAACGAAGGATTTGCGGATTTCAAAATAGTATTTTTGATACACCCTGTGTGTGTGTGTGTGTGTGTGTGTATATATATATATATATATATGTTAAAATGTGCAGAAATCGATAATCGGATTATAAGAGGTAAAATCTATCCGTATTAGATATCTGTAGATACGTCATTCTTAGAGAATTTGAAATAAATCAGTTTAGATTCAAGAAATGATCAACTGATGGATCAGATGTTATTTAATCAAAATTGCTTGTTAAATTTGACCGAGCAAATAATTATTTCTATTTTCTTTTCAAGACGTAGAACTACTTCATGCGTAATGTATTTAGAATTTCACCTCCATCAAGAACACATACGATCCATGTAAATTTCAGAACAATCCGAATTTAATTTAAATTTAAGACTGACATTTGATTGTAACAGCGATTTTTAATTTATATATTGTCGTTTGTGAATTTAAATAGGGATTTGTTTGAAAAGCACAATATTTAGTGACATTAAATTTTTCGTAAGAAAAATGCTCAGAAGACAAGAGTGTTGGTATATTAGATTTAATACTTTGTTGAGACTTATTCTATATTCTGTCGACAAAGATTTTTTTTTTTATCTCACTTCATATTCTTTCAAATACAAAGATACAGCATTTTCCTTGTCTTTTTACACTAATGGACCATATCAAAAAAGAAATAAATTGTACAAGTTTACCCTAAAGGAAAAGATCTAAATACTTGGCACCCAAATCATATATATATATATATATATATATATATATATATATATATATCTCGAAAAAAATAACATTTACAATTCTTTTAAAATCTTATATCGAGAAAAACACCTGTAAAAGGCCATAATAAAATCGTAGTTACAAAAACATCGTTGAGATTGCGAAATAGAATGTATCACTGAATCTTGCTTATAAGCAGATAAAACAGTTAGCAGCTATCAGTGTTTGTATTAGATTGGGTGGGGGTGGTAAAAGACGAGCAGAGCATAAAAAAATTCAAATGCATTAATATTTTTGTCTTCACCACGGACAAAATCGTTTCCATAGACGAAACGTCGCAAGCGTCACGCTAAGCTATCACAATAAACCTAGGAATGTGTTCAAAAATTCTTAATATCTCCAGTTGTAACATTTACAGCTATATATATATATTATTTAGGGAGAGAGAGAATTGGGGCAACAGATAATTATTTAAATATATTGTTAGATATAAGACAACGAATGTCTATTGATCATGAGCCGTTTGGAAGGAAATGAAGACAAATGTTGTTCATTATTTGGATAAATATCATGATGTACGTCTCTCAAGTTTCGACTCACATGAGCCATCTTGAGAGTGGATATATGGACATTTAAACAGTCACCTTCCAAAATGATATTCTGTCATGTTGACATAGAAGCTGATAAAACCAATGTGTAGTAATGGATAGCGACTCGGACTGAGGCATCGGAGAGCCGAGTTCTAATTCCAGTCGAATCCATTACCTTCATTTACGTGCTAATACTTTTGGGAAAGGCATGAAGCCACTTCTCGCACCAGCTATAGGTAAGTAGCTTAACAGGTCGGGTTTTGCAGCTTTGTTTGGCAATTGGTCTACGGCAAAGAAAGAAATGACAAACTTCTGCGCGAAAAAAATCTGCCTCGTCACCTAAACATGTATTACATATTGCACATACTGACTAAACTAAAGATGTTACTGTCTAATTTCAACTCCCGTTCTATGAAGCAAAGCTGATTGATTGCCACTATACACAGGTTCGCAATTTCGGCATTCTAGTTTGAATTCCATGTATCTGACTTAAAAGTCCATGGATTTGTTAATTTTTTTCAGGTTTATGTTGTTTACAAAAGTTGTAAATATTCCTGTTCGTCTCGGTACAATAACTGGATAAACATTTTCTTTAAAGCAACACTTCAAAAACAAACACCAGTGTGAATAACAGAGCTAGATAATTCATGATGAATTTTCTTCATAAGCTTAGCGAGGGACAGCATTTTTCTACCCATTGAATTTTTCTCAAACGAATTAGGTGAAGATTGTTTGACTCAGTATATTATAATCCTAGCATTGTTGGTTTATATGAAGTTTATGAAAAACTGCTAATATTTCGGAAGGATTGTGGCATAGTGATCACCGGTAAATGGTGTGTTCAGACGGACTAACGGAAACAAGTCAATCTAGGTGAACATAACTTTTACATTACGAGATTACGGGATCTTTTGATAACCGATTTCCAGGATGTCTATGTCTGCCTCAAATCCTGCCAGCTACCAGAACATATTAGGAATGAAATTTCATAGCACCACTCACACTCCAGAATCCAATTACTGACATAAGGATATCAAATGAGACCAGTTGATCTTTCTTCCTTTACAGTATCCCATCAAAATGAAAGAACATTCAATTAAGCTTCTGGATATAGGCCCAGTACAGTGTTTAATATGAATGTGATTCTAAATATTTCACTTTAGTGCAACCAAAAAAATACTAACCAATGCCTCTGGTCTATATCATTAAAGTATTCTTGCACGACAGTGCATTTTCTTGATAGCCAGTAATGTTTTCTATGAAACATAACAGCCACATCTTTCCAGTTTCAGTAATGAAATATTCAATTTGCCATCACATTGCCATAACCCGTTCAAAATTTCAAGATCCGTAATTTCTCGTTATGCCATGAGCATCTATTCAGTGTTCCACATATCTCACCATATGGCGGAGGAAAACGGATATAATTTTGAGCAGTTCTTGATGTCAGCAATCAATGATGCCACTACCATTATTTACACGAAATGACATTTAATTATATATTTACTTCGATTTGAGAGAATACCACAATATCTAAACAAGATCGTTTCTAGATAGAGGCCTGCAGATTGATGTGTAAAACTGAAAATCGCAATGCAATGTTGAGATATATATATATATATATATATATATATATATATCTCATGTCCACAGTGACTTTATCTAAACATGTGGGTACTTATTTACGGAGTTGTAAATACAGAATGATATGAAACATTTATATGCATGCATATATATACAGGCTCAGTTATATAATAGTGTGATAGGCCTTCAGGTAAATCTCAACAGATATTTTCATGTCGAGACAATAGATTAGAAGCCCCACTTAGCGTCAGGACCGCAGGTTCGAAGCTGCCCTTTCTGTGTAGCCGCCAGGTTCGAAGCTGCCCTTTCTGTGTAGCCGCCAGTTTCGAAGCTGCCCTTTTTGTAGCCGCCAGTTTCGAAGCTGCCCTTTCTGTGTAGCCGCCAGTTTCGAAGCTGCCCTTTCTGTGTAGCCGCCAGTTTCGAAGCTGCCCTTTCTGTGTAGCCGCCAGTTTCGAAGCTGCCCTTTCTGTGTAGCCGCCAGGTTCGAAGCTGCCCTTTCTGTCTCGCCGGTAGCTTTGCTGTATACTTCTCTTTTCTCCACTACACACCGATAATAATAATAATAATAATAATATTTGTGACCGTTTGCTCTGCAACAACGAATCGTATATTAAACACGAATCATTTAATGTCATGCGACCTATTCTTAATTTGATTTTATGCTTTGTGTTTCTCTCGAAAGTAAGGTTTGTAATGATGTCTAATTTAAAATATCTCGCTTTGTTTTCACCGATTTAATAGTTGATTATATTATTCTATAAATCAACAGGATTATTTCATCGAATTGTACAATCTGAAAGACGCTGCAACACCACCAATCATATTGTAACATTTAATTGGAATATAAAAATCATACATAAAAGATTTATGTGATATGCCTTTAGGTAACTGCATTTATAGTGCGAAACTTTAAATGCATACTCAGTAACAAACGGATAAAAATCACTGATTTCATTGCAATTTTTTTTCTTCCATCATCAACTCTGCCCTTACGAATATCTTTTTGCTAAGGTCTTTTATATCTCTTTTCATTATGAATCTATAGACCCAATACCTTTTGGTAATTCTTTTGTCAGTTGGCAGTAGAACCAATAACTCTAACAGATATATCAGACTAAATTCTTTATTTCACTCTTGTATATGCTATGTGATCTATTTTCCTATCTTGACAGTTGTATTTTTTCACACTTAATCACTTTTTATTTTATTTTTAATTTTTGTGTCTGAAATGATTTTTTTTTTTACTTTCCAACAGTGTCTGCTTCATTCTTTCCATTTCATACTATTTTAAGTTGTATTCTGTTAATTCCCATCTCAAAGTTCTCTAACGCTTAACCAAGTATTGAGCTCACATTCTTTGGGTCCTGTCTGGATCTACCTAACGACTTTATCCACTATGCCATATGTCCTTGAGGATAGCTGTGTATGAATTTCTGAGTATTATAAACCTAATGTCTTTAAACATTTTTACCAGTACTCGTATTTCAATTTGTGCTGTTATCAATCATACTTTTACCAGAGGTCATATTGCAATTTTCGTTGTTATTATCGGTTATTACTGGTTCCCATATTCATTTTTAGGCTTGGTCAGCTCAGGATATTTTTGTGGCCTAGCATATGTGCTGATTCCTTAAGATTACGAATTTTCCAATTGTGTCCTTTGTCTATGGTCTCAACTTGATCCCAAAGAGGGCGGTGATGTCCCTTTTTTTCTCATGTGTTCAGCCACGCCTGATTCTCCCACTTCCCCTCGTGTTGCAGCTTTCTGGTGTTCTTGAAGTCTTAGCTTGAGGGGGCGGCCTGTCTCTCCTTTATATTTCTTTCCGCAGCTTCACGGGATAGTGTACACAGTCTTTAGTCATGTTCTCCTCTATGGGGGGGTCTTACGCGTGAGAGATATCTGCGAAGCGTCGTCCCGCTTTTGAAGGCTGCCCTGATGCTATATGTACCGCAAATCCATTGTATTTTCTCTCATAACCCCTTCACATAATGCAGGCAGACTGTTTTCCGAGTGGTTTTGTCTTCTTGTACTTGCTTATCCCAGTATTTTGGTGCTGCTGCCATGTACCCAGGGTAGTTGTTATATTGTAGGGTACTACTTATACTGACCAATTCTTTATCTAATGTCTCTGGGTCGACATTTATGACTTTTTCTCAATGTTGTAAGCAGCGGACGATCCGTTTCTTTACGCTGCATGGATGGTGGGAGTTGAAATCGAGGTACTGTCCGGTGAATGTCGGTTTACGGTATACCCATGAACTTTTCAATATATTAGAACATCCAGTAATGGGAGCGTGTTGTTACTCTTTCTACATCGTGCACTGTATCGAAGGTCTTATAGAGTTCACATGGTCCAGTAGAACCTGAACATCTTCTTGGTGTGGCCAGAGTATGAAGGTGTAATCTACGTACGTTAACCATAGTGTTGGCTTTAGAGATAAAGATTCTAATGCCATTTCCTCAAGGTATTCCATCTATATATTCGCCATTGCTGGTGATAATGGTGATCTCATTGCTAAACCCTCCTCCTGTATTCTTGCGGTTGATCTTTAATCACTTCTCGTTTGCCTTCGCTACATTATGTCGAAGTTTTTCTTTCCGTAGCTGCTATTAACTGTGTGCTCTGTATATTATTTTAAGCTGGTGGCCGCTAACAGTGAAAAGGTGTAGGGCTTCTAATTCTCTCATAATCGCCTCGCGTTATAGGTTGAATAAATCCGCTAATGACACATCCTTGTCATACAAACTTTTCTATTCGTATGCAAGCTGTTTTCTGCTGTTATATTTTCTTGGTTATTCTAATATCCTTCCCAAACATTACAAAAGACGTTTAAGGCCTACTTTATCGAATGTTATTTTATAATCTATAAACACGAGTACACGCTCTTCTGTGTTTGTATAGATCCTTTTTTTTAATAAATTTCTGAGCATTAATATCACGTTCATTGGTCCAGTGTCGTTGACGAACCTGCACTGTTCTTGTATTTCCGTTGTGATTCAGCTGCGCGCGCTGTTTGGCAGGATTTCAGTTTTTAATATGCGCAATTGAATGACAAAAACAGAAAACAAATTTTGTGAAGATTTTTCCAATCGAAATGATTTCTTCAGTCTAATGTTTATTGAGAGAATCTTGGAGGTAGCGAGCAACAAAATACAAACTTCTATTATACACTTTCCCTGTGAGGAAATCATGATGATACAGGAAATGGTAAGTATAAATTCTTAATTTTCTGGCATCCGATGCTTAAAGATGCACAAAATGGCTTCCTACTAAATTTGTCATTGTTTCCAAGTAGTCAACGGTATAATAGTAGTTTTAACAAAAGGGCGTAATTCTTGTTATTTCGATAAATTTCAGTCTAAACAAAGCCTTTACACTTTTAAATCTGCATACTTTAATTTGAAACATTCTCAGGCTTATTACGACGAATGGCAAAACAATTTTTTTCAATGGCTAGAATACCTCACATAGGATTTATTTCAATTTTGACCTTTAATATGTTTGTCGTGCCCTAGGAAATGTCTGGGTTGTGAAGATGTATGAACCATTATCAATAAAATGTCAGAATATTGTTTCAGATATACGTGTGTTTGCTTTCAACCTAGACGGTAAGAATTTAGGTATAACAGTTAACGCCTTACACAACCCAATATAATAACAATCCGACTCTTCCATCAGAAGTATTTCTCGCTATCATGCGATTTCTTCACCTTTCTTCACATTCAGTTTTATCTCGTTGAAGCTCTTTTCCTTCTTGAATTAAGAACGGCATCTCCTTCTGAAATAAGTCTTTGCAGGAGAACACCTTCCACGTATTCGTTGTCTTCCAGATAAGGTGCATTTATGTCAAGAGAATTATTAGTGTATCGCTCTGAGTGCCACTCTCATGGAAAAGGAAGGAAGTGGCGTGTATTTCAACCTCAACGGGGGATTTAATTCATATTAATCCTTAGCGGATTTTACAGTTATCGCCAGACAGCACCTGGGTATTTTTTTCTTGCGTATCAGGCCATGCAAAGAAACATCACCATAACTAGAAATAGAATTTACAGCCACACGTTTGCATATACATATGGACAGTTCACATTGAATATACTTCTCTCTTTCTCTTACGCTTCTCTTATTGTCTCTCTCTCTCTGTTTCTCTATCTCTTACTGTGTTTCTCTATCTCTATCTCTTACTGTGTTTCTCTATCTCTATCTCTTACTGTGTTTCTCTATCTCTCTCTCTTACTGTGTTTCTCTATCTCTCTCTCTTACTGTGTTTCTCTATCTCTCTCTCTTACTGTGTTTCTCTATCTCTCTCTCTTACTGTGTTTCTCTCTCTCTCTCTCTCTTACTGTGTTTCTCTATCTCTCTCTCTTACTGTGTTTCTCTATCTCTCTCTCTCTTACTGTGTTTCTCTATCTCTCTCTCTCTTACTGTGTTTCTCTATCTCTCTCTCTTACTGTGTTTCTCTCTATCTCTCTCTCTCTTACTGTGTTTCTCTCTCTCTCTCTCTCTTACTGTG
>CAHIKZ030002350.1:50000-160000 GCA_903632075.3 Acanthosepion pharaonis
TCTTTACTGTGTTTTCTCTCTATCTCTCTCTCTCTTTTACTGTGTTTCTCTCTATCTCTCTCTCTCTTTTACTGTGTTTCTCTCTATCTCTCTCTCTCTTACTGTGTTTCTCTCTATCTCTCTCTCTATCTCTATCTCTCTATCTCTCTCTCTCTCTTACTGTGTTTCTCTCTATCTCTCTCTCTCTTACTGTGTTTCTCTCTATCTCTATCTATCTCTCTCTCTTACTGTGTGTCTCTGTGTGTGTGTCTCTCTTTCTGTGTGTGTGTGTCTCTCTCTCTCTCACTGTGTCTCACACAATTTGCCTCTCTCGCTGTGCCTTTGTGTAAAGCTTGTCTCTCACAATTATCTTTACTTTCGCCATATCTTTAGGTTTGGCACAATGTCTTTTGTACCATTGTGCATAGTCTTTGTAATATTATGGTTCTGTAATATAATTTGTAGTAGATTACCAGTTTTTTCTTGCTGCTGTTTAGTCTCTCACGTTTTCCACTCATTCACCCGTCCATTGAATATTTCTGCCACGTTTGGTCTAATGCTCCTGATTGTATATATATATATATATATATATATATATATATATATATATATATATATATATATATATATAAATTGAGAATCTTGAGAAAATCCAAAGGATCTATAATTTCATCTGTTCTCACATCTCTACTTGTGGCGTGGCTTCCTAGAATTTTTTTATAAATATTTTTATGCCAGTTGTTAGGAGCGTATATCAGTGGGACCTCCATCACATGAAGTTAAACCTACTACGTAGACTGGCAAATATGCCTTACCATTCTAAAGTTGAAATAACTAGTTTCAATAAGAACTATTCTAATTGCTGTTTTGTTTTATTCATCTTGCACTTCCCACTGGTGGAATTATCCCTTCCTTCCTAGACTTTCTACCCTATACAATCTTCAGAAATTTAAATGCAACGGCAGTAACCATCTCTTGTCTTCCTGAGAAATGTTCTTTCATTGAACTTACTACTCACTATGATATTCTCACTCTCAGTAACGGGTTGAATATTAGTGACGACATTGCATTGCTTGTGGTGAAAAATAGTGCTTGATGAAAATTGGTCAACCAATTCCCAAAACTTGATCGATAACAAAGCAACTGTTTTTTTGTTCCTTTATTTAGTGCCGGGCTCAAAATATTTCAGTGCTTGCTTCAATATATTTTGCGATCTAGCGCACACACGCACACATACCCATTGAGGAAATCGCGAATTGAATAATATGTTATATACGAGGTATAACTGTTATTTATTTCATGGAATATTATACACTGGTTGAATATGATTAATTGTCCAAATTACGTAAAATGAAAATAACACATCAACAAATGTATTTACCAAAAGTGAAAAAAATATTTTGAAATTGAAAAGAATAAATATATTCCATAAAATCAAAATTGGCTTCAACTAACTAGTTTAATTTAGTGAATGCAGCCATAATATTTGCCAAAAGTTCATTTTTTTGGTGTTGTAAGGAATTTTGTTGGTCACTCGCTCAACTTCACCCCATACATAATAATCAAGGGGGGTGAAATCTGGGGAGTTATGTGGACTAATGTTAGGGGTGTTCCAACAGTCACCCTTTGACCTAGGGCACGAATAACTCCCTTGCTATGTGCCTGATTGACTTATAGGCATCGTCTCCAATCACGACCTGCATCTCACGAACAATTTCGGGAGTTTTTTTTTTGTTTTGTTTTTTTTTGGGGGGGGGGTCGTATCAGAACGACCAAAGTAAGATTTCTGTGCTTTTCTAACTTCCGAATCAACATTATTCATTCAACTCATTCCGAATACTCTGCAATTCATCATCGGATGGACACCCAAACACTCTGAAATTATCCTACTGGGGTTTACGGCGCAAATACCAAGCACTAAAGCATGCCGTTTTTAAATTTCTGGCGGATTGAATTGCATCATGGTACTCTTTTTCCTTGCACCCGGTGCACAACCAACCGTCTATATTGTGCAGTCGACTACATCAAAAACAAACAATGCGCTTAATTAAAACTATAAAATGCTGACTATTGTTTATATTGTAAATACTTTCATGCTTTTCCATTGATAGGAATTGACTTAATTGAATTAATCTGGATTCAGCTTTTCTAAGTACAATTTTTGGGGTAGGTGTCAAATATTTTTTTTACACGCTCACTGTTAACATTTTACCAACATATATTGCACTTTTAAAATGTTTCTCTATTCATATTTATAAAAAATAGTTGTTTTATTTTCTGAAATTATTCAGTATTGCAGCTGAGCGTTTACATCCATTTATTTGGTCGGGTGCATTAACCTGACTTTCGCTATGCAGATCTGATTCCTTTGTAAACTTTTATATATATATATATATAAGTAAATTCCTTTCATATTGTCTGATAAGTTTAAAATTATAATTGAAAGAAAAACACGATATTGATAGGATTTTTCATCCTATCTAAGCTTCCGGCTTACATAAGCCATTATCAAAGATGACAATTACATTTCAATATATTAAGAAATACACGGAAAAAACAATGATAGTCTGTTTTTGTTGCATGAAATATTTTCAAGCAACGACAAACTCGTGTATACGAGACGCGGATGCTAAATTGCACCGCACCTCGTGATGTCACATATGACCACGTGAGAGTGAAAACGAGAAGCGTTAATTATGGGAAGGCGTTTCTATAAACCAATGGCTTCTTTAAACAATTATAGGCATTCAAGAATGTTTGTAGAGATTTCATAGTTTTTGTTCAGGTTAGGTTTCAACTGTTTTATTTATATAGCTTCAAGAATTTAAAAATTTTTGTTTATTGTTTTCATGATTATTTTCCGGAACTGTGTATGCGGACAGGCATGTTGTTATATGTCAATATATATATATGCGGATCGTAGTGGTATTCTTTAATTATATCCTGATTATTTTGTATATTATTTAACCATTTCGAAAATGTCCGTCTACATAGTATAGGCTTCTTTTGCGTAATGTAAATTGTATTAACGTATATTCATTATAGGGGTGAAATGTATAGATTTTATTTGCATTTTGGCTGCTCTGTGAAAAGAATCAATGATGTACCTAAGTCAACCCCTAAATAAATGTTGCAAAACTGATAATCACTTCTTCGTACAAAACCATGAATTATAGAAGTAATTCTTTACAAAGATTTCCTTGTCTGCAGGCATTTACACGTGACTGTCCACCGACCTCTTCACCTGTAATATTCTTTCTATTTAATGTTTGTTATTAAAAGAATTAGGTACAGGTCATTGCAAATGTAGAATGCAAATGATTTCTTCGAATGGATTCTATTTGGTTTGGCCAAATAATTGTTTTCGCATACAATCGGGAACGCTTTAGTTTGAGTTCATCTGTACTTTAATTTAAAACAAAATTAACATGTAATAATACACTAACAACCATTCTATTATCACATACACACACACACATATATATATATATATATATATATATATATATATATATATATATATATTCCTTTTTAAATTAAAATGACTGCCACTATATTTCTCACTTTATTTTTCTTCTGTGTTAACAAGGGTATTCACTTTCGACGTAGTGAATTCTGACATTTGCAAATATTGTTTCGGGTGCTTTCGGTTCATTCGTTTACCATTTCCAAGCAATGTTTGGGATCTTTTAAATCGTATCTTCTCCTGTAAAGGCTGTGATTTCAGACATATTCATAACCTCCAAATAAAGCCTGTATACTGGAACATTGTCAATTTTATTAAATGTTTTTATGTAAATATCATCAGTTATATCAGAAGCTTTTTTTCCGATGGGGTCTTATCTCTTTCCTGTAATCTATAACTTTGTTGCGTATCAAATTTTGCATCATTTCATGTTTTTTTTTTTTTTTTTTTACATGGGCCATTGGGAAGATCTTGTCTCAGTGATGTTAAAGCAGGTCTTCATAAAACTGTGGTGATACAGCTGACAAATATTTAATGAATTCGCTTTCGTTAAGACATCACTTTTCTATAGAGCATATTGATGTATATATTTGTTACATACATAAACATGTCCTCTGGATTCATTCGAGAAATATGTTAGCTATCTTTCAGTAACTAATGAATCGCACAATATTTGAAATAGGACCCTCAAATGAGAGAAAATGACAAATAGAATACCGTAATATATTTAATCTTTTATAAGCAGTGTGTGCTAGAAAATTTCATCAAATGATGACTTCAAACGTCTGAGATGAATTCCTATCGAATAAATGCGAGGAATAGTGAATAGAACATGCAAGCAAGTGGAAATGGAAACATCAAGAGAAATATGTAATTAGAATGAAAGATAAATTTTCTGAGACTTTAACTTTTAAAGATTATTGATAAAAAACAATCTTCAAAATTACCGATCTTGGCATTTCGGCTTCATTTTCTTGCTGTCGTAACGTAACGTTTCTCTACACCATATTTTTACATAAATATTTCAATGTTGATTGGATTGGTGAGATTTATTCTTTGGTACACCGACATTACGTATTTAAACGCAGTACTAATTTGGCATGTCTCATTTTACAGTTGAAATGGCTGGATGTAACCGCATGTTTTATGCTAACAGTTTATTCTCTCTTACTCCTCGCTTGTGGAACTCTTTTCTGACATTTTGACTTTGATCTTCAAACGTATAAATATGCCATTAGTGTTAACGTCTGTTTACTTGAACGCATTTCTATTCTTGCCATCTCTTTTAATCATTTCCAATTTCCCATTCTTCCATATTCACTACTTCCTTGTGTCTTAGATGCTTTATTGTCCTGCTTGAGGTGAAATGATGAAAATAATAAACAGTTTAGCCAATGTAATAATCATAAGGTATTGATAACGTATGAAGCGGAGGAAATCTCTGGAAATTAGCTAAAGGAATATTTGTGAAGAAGGAATGAATTTGGAAAGAGGGTTAAAAACAGTTTCGACGATAAATAAGACGAAACTGTCGTGAGCTATGATTAGCCGGTCCTTAAAAATCCTTCCCACATAATTCCTTGATACCACAGTTGCATGACCAAATGAATTTTGCTTAGGTTGACGCGTTGATATGTTTGCAATGATTGATAATTGTTTAATTTCGGAAAAGATGTCTAAAACTTGAATTTACAACAATGTTTATTCGTTTCACAGGAAGTTTATAATATATAATTCGTGAGAAGATTTAATTAGATTCTTAGTAACACACGTATACATTTAAAAATACACATGTATATGCAATCTACAGCCATGAGTAAAAGCTCCAATGACATGGCCATCTTTATCATTTTTCATGGTTTCCCTTAACTGTAATTTTCATCTACTTCCTGAAAATAATCCCCCAGAAAAATATTTGATTTGTTTAACGGCATATCAACTCCTTATGGGACATTTAATGCCGAAATTTTTTTTCTTGTTTGCTTTGCTGTAATAAATTATAATACATTTTACCCTGCTTCCACAATTTAAATACATGTAGATTATACACAGCTTTTACGCATATACACGTTTCTTTGGAGAAGCAGTGATATTTGTTTTTGTTTTAGTTTTATTAAAGTTATATTTTGGAATACAGTGTGATTTTAGAAATTGTCGGATAATGCATGGATTAATGTCGCGAAAATGTTCATGTTGGTGCTTTGATTTTCTTTAGGAACGTATCAATTTCTATGGGTTAATTAATGCCGAAATCTAAATATTTTGAACACAATTTTATGGCTTCAACTAAATATATTTTGAACGTAATTGTATGCCTTCAACTACAGATAAAATATATTGTGGCTCTTATTGCGTAATTTCAAAATCTCCCAATCAGAGGTATTGTTTTCTAATGTAGTTTATCCTCATATCCAGGACGAAAAAAAATGAATTTGCTACAATGTATTTAACTAAAATCCGTCCTGTCTTACGATCCCGTAAGTTTTGGTTAGACTCACTTGTGGCATTGTAGTCACTCATAAAGGCGTTGTTGTTTTTTAGCCATCGGGAGTGAATTTGGTATCGATCAGTTAAAGTTGAGTGATGTGTGGCCTATTGAATGGAGAGTAATACTCCCGAGAATTATTTTATGGCGCTTTTCATTAAATCGCGATCATCAAAGGAAGCGATTCGCACGAAATATTTGAGAGTTCCCGTTACATTCAAATCGATTTTGTATAGCTCATTGAAAACTTCCTTGCAAAACATCGAATATATCACACGTGTTTCAGATCGAAAACTAATTATTACTAAATTCCTGTAAATGTGCAATTACGTCCCGATCTCTAAATGCCTTGTTTTTTTGTTTGTTTTTATGGTCTTATTTGCCTTCAAGTTCTGGTTTCACTTCATATTAGCATGTACACGCTTGCATACATACACACAAACACATATACATACAGGTACATACACACACACACACACACACACACACACACACACACGTACAGACAGATACATACACATGTAGACCCAGACGCGTATACACTCCACACACAATACCCACACGAAGGCACACGCACGCGCATCCAGATACATAGGCACGCGCACGCGCATCCAGATACATAGGCACGCGCATCCAGATACATACCCGCGCACATACTCACACAAAAATCATAGATCTTCGAATAGGATGTTTATCATGACATTTGCCTGCTCATGCGTTAAAAAAATCAATCTTGATGTGGAGATAAACTTTTAAGACAAAATGATAAATCGTTCTTCTGGAAAGGATTATGAATGGAAAGATTAATCGATATGTTAGTCAATGTAAAATTATAGACTTTCTGCTGTCTGATATGATTTCATATTCTTATATCTTAATAAATGATTTTATACTAGAAACGATATAACTCATTTTTTCGAGCAACTAATTTTCCTCTATTATCCGAACTTTTGGTCATTTAATAAATACAAAAAATAAATCATTTATACAGTAACACTTTAATTTTAAAGTACATGTCTCACGGGGAATATTTGAAATAACCAACTGATTTAGGGATCATTTTCCAGGTTAGTTATATGAGCATTATATAACGTACATTACAGGTAATCTCATAATACCGTAAAATATCTGCTTATAGACTTTTTTTCTCAACTTTCTCATTGACCTCTCTGTAGGCTTATTGATTTTCTATCAAATATGAGCTTCAAAAATTTAAAGGCAATAATCATCTCATTGAAACTTGACCTTTTAATGTCTTTCTTGCAATATGATTTTCAGGTTCTTAGAATTTCAGTAACCTCTTGAATTTTAGTGGATTTCTTACCTTGCTGGCGATGAAATATTTATAAATCACTTCATTATAAATATTGAAACTAATATGGTCCGAGGTTAACAGATTTATTAAGCAAACAAACTAATTTCCACTTTAATTTTTATCTATCAATAAGTACACAAAGACCGATAAACGTAGTGTGTTTCTGTCGTAATTTTCATATGAGACGGAATTATAAATTTTGGTATTGAATAAGTGTCTAAGTACCACGACTAAAATATAATCGTGGAAATATATACTATAAAATATTGTTAGCTATTGGAGTTTCCCAGACTTAACCACATTTATATTCTGAGAGTATCGCCATATTTCTATTTATTTTTTGACTCCGTTCACCCTGCGTCTGTCATTGCCTCGGTTCACTCTGCGTCTGTCACTGCCTCGGTTCACTCTGCGTCTGTCACTGCCTCGGTTCACTCTGCGTCTGTCACTGCCTCGGTTCACTCTGCGTCTGTCACTGCCTCGGTTCACTCTGCGTCTGTCACTGCCGTCTGTCACTGCCTCGGTTCCTCTGCGTCTGTCACTGCCTCGGTTCCTCTGCGTCTGTCACTGCCTCGGTTCACTCTGCGTCTGTCACTGCCTCGGTTCACTCTGCGTCTGTCCTGCCTCGGTTCACTCTGCGTCTGTCACTGCCTCGGTTCACTGTCTGCGTCTGTCACTGCCTCGGTTCACTCTGCGTCTGTCACTGCCTCGGTTCCTCTGCGTCGTCTGCCTCGGTTCACTGCCTCGGTTCCTCTGCGTCTGTCACTGCCTCGGTTCCTCTGCGTCTGTCACTGCCTCGGTTCCTCTGCGTCTGTCACTGCCTCGGTTCTGCGTCTGCGTCTGTTCACTGCCTCGGTTCACTCTGCGTCTGTCACTGCCTCGGTTCCTCTGCGTCTGTCACTGCCTCGGTTCACTCTGCGTCTGTCACTGCCTCGGTTCACTCTGCGTCTGTCACTGCCTCGGTTCACTCTGCGTCTGTCACTGCCTCGGTTCACTCTGCGTCTGTCACTGCCTCGGTTCACTCTGCGTCTGTCACTGCCTCGGTTCACTCTGCGTCTGTCACTGCCTCGGTTCCTCTGCGTCTGTCACTGCCTCGGTTCACTCTGCGTCTGTCACTGCCTCGGTTTCACTCTGCGTCTGTCACTGCCTCGGTTCACTCTGCGTCTGTCACTGCCTCGGTTCCTCTGCGTCTGTCACTGCCTCGGTTCACTCTGCGTCTGTCACTGCCTCGGTTCACTCTGCGTCTCCGTTCTCTGTCTCTATCCATTAATTTTCACTTATATATCGTTTTATTCTTATTTATCCCCAATCTGAAAAGAAGTCTGCATTATTTATCTGAGCCAAAGGCTGGTCCTACGCGGTAACTATCAAACAAGCATTATCATTAAGTTATTCATCATTATTGTCTAAATTTGTCATATTTCCATGTTTTATTGGCTACAGCAACATGTATTTGATAAATAGCGTATTCCTAATTGGGAGATATTATTACGATACTTTTTAATATGAGCTTTTCCAAGTTCTGTTTTTGACTCTTCTGCACTTTCGATTAGTGAATTTTCTTTCTTTCGACATATATTTTTGACTCGATATTGCTTTCCGTTTCTGCTGCATATTCATTGATATTTGCTCGGAGATTACGTTCGCGTATGAAACCTTAGCACACTCGGTGTTGACCTCAGTCTATTCATTTATATTTACACTCTTTTCCTTATTCAGAATTCTTACCATAAATTTACATATCCTAATGTGTGTGTATCTTTTTCTGTGCTAGAATGGAATCTGCTGCCAAGAGGAACGCTATTAGAACTTGTTCGAAATATGAAACTTGATTTATTTTATAAACTGTTAATATTTCCTGAAAATACTAAGCATAATAGTCCTAAATGCTATAGATTTAAATTATTTCAAAGGTATGCAGTGATTCTAAAGAATTTATGGATGTAAGGTGCATAAGTCTTCGAATTGCCATGTTAACGGGAATTGTTGCAATGTTCGGGGAAAAAGGTATAATATATCATGCGTTGATTAAATTTCAGTGGCGTCTTTTTTTCATTCTTAATGAAGATTGAGGATGCAATTAGGTAGACGAAACTTATTTGATGCATAACTTTAGATACTTTTCTGATCACAGCAATGATATCTATCAATATTGCTTTTAATTTTTTAGGCGTATATTTGCCCAATCCTGCTTATATTCTTCTCATAATGAAATTCGTTAGAATCATTTATCGCACTTCAATTTTGAAAATTCACAATTTCATTCGATTGTATGGATAATAGGAAACTGCTGAATCAGCTACCTTATAAATTCAAATTGCTGACTTGCAAGCATGTCCTTAGCTGTTCGTAGGAATGACATAGCTTTAAAAATAAATACATATTTCAGCAACAATATTCCCAGCGTCGGCAATTCTAATTCCTAATTGTAAACGCAGTTCGAATTCCAATCAAAACCATGACATTAAGTTACGTACTAATAGCTTTGGGAAAGGCATGAATCCTCTTCTCCCACACCTCTGCTATGGGTAAATAGTAGCACAGACCTGGATCTATAGCCTTGGATGGCAACTGGTCTACTGCAGAAAGATTTTTCACGCAGTAGTCGCCATTTCTATCTCGTCAGTCATGTATCAAAAAGATATCATAATCGCCTACGCGTGTATCACACAAGGCATGTAACTGACTGAAAACACATTGTAGGTTCTTCTGAGCCCGCTCACGGATTCGTAACACATTTTGTATCACGTTATTCTCGTTTCTCTCCCGAGACAAATCCATACCATCCATATTGAGTCGTCGATAGACTTATGTTATAATGCAAATCTCTTATATACGATTAACCGAAGTATAAATAATTAATTTACCTCTAAAAGAAACATGATACAAGCTCTTGTAGATCTTGTAATGGAAAAGATTCCTCATATTTCTCATTCAGAATGTGTAAGCTATTTGACTCTCTTATATTATGATCGTTCTGATCGGGTTAAACGAACAAGATTCATAGTTGGATGAGAATTCTCAAGACAATCGCTTGTAGTTGTCACTTTACAGCGCGAGATGCTTCATCGTCAATGCCTCATTTATTCTGAATTTGGAAAGTATTTGAGGCCATCTTATACCAAGATAATTGTGCTCCTCTGCTCATTGTACAATTATTTTTTCCGGCTTGATTTACGAGGCATTAAGATAATATTAAGGAAAATGGGACCATCCCATTTCATCAAAGAAAAGATAACCAAACACAAATGTAGAGATTCAACCATTATATATGTGAACAGTTAACCGTTTATTTCCATATGGCAGGTGAAACATTCAGGACCTTGCGGAAAAAAGATTAAGATGTATAAAAGATTTGAAAGACTTTCATCTGCACCAGGCAATATTATAGGTTTTTTTTTGTTTTTTTTTTTCTTTTTTCTACTCATTGTACTTACTCTAATTTCCTTTTGATTTTTTTTTCATTTTGTAAATTATGTACATAGTGTGCGTTCTCAATGATCAATCCAAAATAAGGTTGTATTAATACTCCTTGTATTAATATCCACATAATTGCTGCCTATTTCATAACGTTTTTAATCCACGTATTTATATTGTATTTACGCGACTGTTCTTATTAGGATTTCTCATGCTATTTAATGCTTGCTAATGAAGATCTTTGTAATGAATCTTGTCTACTCAAAGCAAAGACTGCATACATTTTCAGCTCCTAATTCCAACAATTTAAATGTCTTGTATTTAATAGCCTATTTACCCTGTAAGATTGTTTGTGAGAAGCATAAGCCGAATTCTCAAAGACAATGGTATGTGTCACCACCTTACCTTCTATAACTACTATCTCATTACTTATACGTATATCTATTCTAGTTTAGTATCTGGTGATTTTAATGTAAATACCGGCTCGCATAAGCATGGAAAGGCAACGTGAATTATCGTGTACTGTCCACAGATATCTAGAGAAAACTGGTCAACATCTAGCCCAGTCGTTCCCAAACGGTGTGGCGGAAGCGGATAACGGTGAAATGGAAGGATTAGAAGACCATCAAATATCTAGAAATTTAAAAAAAATATTCATATGCCAAAAATAAATGATTAAAAATTTTAAATATAATGGATTAATTGTAATAACATGGGTGAATCCCAGTATAAATAGTTATAAATAATTGACTGATTTTATGCTTGCTGCACTCTCCCGTCTGTTATTTTAGGAGCAGTTTTGATGGGATTAGCGTCCCATATATTGTCACGCAGCAAGCAATTTTTTACGTTTTTTAATCCATTGTCTACGTAATTTTACTTTTTATTTCTTCAATTCCCCTTCGATGTGATATCAGTTTTAGTCGATATCTCAACAAGAAAACATTAGAGGAATTTTACAGAAACTGTTTTAGAAGTTATTGTGATAATTACCAGGTAAGTAAAATGGACCTCACAAGAAACATGTCAAACGATCCTGACAAATTACGTCACTGAGTAAAGTCAGACATTGAGTTCTAGATAATTGTTTGACAAAGTTGACTAGAAAAAATGCTGTTCTGTATAACAGTGGGTCCTTCGAGTAACAGACAGAAAGATCCACAGAGAACTGAGAGAAAGTGGGGCGAGACCACTCGCGGGAACCCTAAAATGAAGACACACCAGTTAGAATGTTCACACTCTCACCTACACCTCAGATTCCCCTCGCTCTTCTACAGAAGCCTATTGTCGAATAAAAAATAAAAACAATTACTCGTACAATCGGCTCAGTTTTAGTTCGTGCGTAACGCGATGACCAAAGTGTTATTCTCAAGCCAAAGACTTTTCTCTAGAAGGTGCAACCTGAGAACGAAACCGGCGTCTGGTACGAGCTAAAACGCAACAATACTAAATTTGAATAATTTTTATTTTGATTAGTGAACACAAAAATATAGTATCTTCAATCAATATTCTTTGTATCATCTATATTGTGCACCGCACACTAGAATGTGGATATACAGAAATAGAAAGAATAGGGCAACGACGCGATTTTAATGTCCTGCTGTTAAAAATTAGTGTAAGATTATTTTTTAATGGCAGTGTATTTTGGTCTCAGACCTTCTGAGGCTGATCGTTAAGGTCAGATTATAAACAAAATAGGGATATCGATTTTGATTGGCTGAGGGGAACGATGGAATGCGTTTTAGATTAGTTTTGTGGGAAGTAGTTAATCGAACGTCGAGCGAACTAGACGTGCCAGATTGCGTTTGTGCACATCCATCAAGTGGCGGATGTCTTTCGAGAGTTGGTTGTTACATGTAAAAGGAAATTGACGTTTGAGATTTTCGTGTTGCGAAGCGGCGCCTTAATTTGGGATGTACTAACCCCGACTTTATAGAATATGTACCTGTCGATATGGTTAATAAATTAGTAAGATTTAAAATCCCTTATGTTGAATTTCTCATTTTGCCTCCAAACAACTGGTAATCAGCAGCCGAAAGAAAAGACTTTCTTGTGAAATCGACACCGTTGCCCCAAGAGAAACTCAAAAGTGCCTATGCAACACCGCGAGACTATTCTAAAAGGAGTGTCGGCAAATTATAAACATATCCTAAGTTGTTGGCAAATTAAGACAATTATAAAAAGGTAAATAAATCTAACAAAGCAGGCAAAATGGATAAACCGTTAAGAGCAATAAGGAAGAATGCATAGCTGCCTGCAAAAGAATGTCCGTCATGCAAATTACATGACGGGGTTTCCATAATGAAGTTGGACATGTTGGACTATATTGGAAGCACAGGAACACAGATTAATAATGTCATAGAAATACACCGTCGTATAAAATAGTGGAAAATGCTTTTCAGAAAATAAACAAGTTGTTAGGAAATTATCCATGGAAAAAAAATATATGGTCTATGGGAAAACTTCGTGAGAGGTGATATAGTATGTAGATTATCACCCCCAAAACAACATAGCTTTGCCTGTCGTTTTGGGGCGCGCGCAAGTAAGGACCTATAAAACAAGACCATAAGTTTATTTTCTTCTGAGCATTTTCTCTCTCTGATGTATCACTGGAAATATCATTAATAAATAGGAATTACTTAACGAATTTCGATTCCAATTGTAAGAATGTGCACGATTTTCCCAAGGAAAGCATATATTGTGTACTTCTGGAAATGAGTGAAACACTATCTTTTAGTTTTGTTAGTCCCTCGGCTAATCTATTCAAATGTCTAATGGATTTACAGGGCCGGACATTATGCATCTATATATTACGAGTTGTGTACAAGATTTCACTCCATATCGGCAAATGCTTGCGTAAATGTCTTTTAAATGTCAATAAATGAATATGAATCTTATATTTGTTAACTTTTTAGGAATATATATATATAAAATATATGCGTGTGTAAGTTCTTTTCAAGTAAGACTGTACTCTGTGTGGAAAGATTAGAAACAAACTTTTTTTTGTATTCGCTAATGAGTAAAACGGAGTGTATCTACACTCCGTTTTACTCATTAGAGTGTAAATGTAATGTCAGCGACTGACATTACATTTACACTCTTGTGGATTAAAGTTGGCTGGAATGTATGTAGCCAGAAGGGAGTTGCACAAACTAAAAACACAAGAAAAACTGTTAAGCATATAATTTACTGTTCAACAAACTCAACTGTAAATTTGACATCTCGACGCCAGTGTGATTTAATTAGACTTACGCACGTGTTTACATATATATATATATATATATATATATATATATATAGCAAGAAATTTTATATTGTAGGCCATGATAGATTTAAAACAAAAACACAACCAGTCTAACGATTTTGTCCCCTCTCACCAGAACTGTTAACGGGGAACTAAAATTATGAAGAAAAGAAAAAGTATGTCATAGATGACATAAATGAGTGAACAGGGAGAAATATCTATATCTATATATATATATATATATATATATATATATATATATATATATATATATATATATATATAGAGAGAGAGAGATAGTGCCTTTGTATCTGTCCCTATCTCTCTTTAATCTTTTCTAGCTCAATATATATTTAGCTCTCTTAAGTGTTCCTGCCATATATTTACTCTATGTAAATATGCCGGCACCACAGCCTTTATTTGAATCTTATATGCGAAAAAAAGTTAATTCGATACGAATGTTGTTCAATATTGACATTAATGAAAGGAAGTATTTTGTTCCTAACTTTTCTTTAAATCCCTCACAAACTAACTATGACCTTTCAAAATACATTTTCAACTACATTTGTATGTAAATTAAAACTAACATCGGAAAAAAAAACCGTAACATTTTTAAAATTATAAAACATACTAAAAAAAGAATCTCCAATATTTAGGGTTTGTAAGATTTTCTTCTATACTTTTTCTTAGTCAATAGTAATTTTAAGTCCGAGAAAAATGTGAAAATTTCATAGAATACATTCAGGTGAAAATGAAGTTCTAGAATAAGAGCATGAAACATTACTACGAAAAAAAATGTAATTTGGAGATAACGCAAATTGGTATATTTTTTGTCCTGATCTCAGATATGCAACAATGATACTAAATTAATATCAGAAAATTTCTTAACAATTCCAAAATTTAATATGGCACAAAGAAGCCAAGACATGCAGAAATTAACTGTCAAATGTGACAGCTAGTATAATTCCACATTAACCACGCGGTTCTCAATCAATTCCGATCAAAGAATATCGTAGATACATTTGAATATCCTAACTCAGAGACAGAATTAACATCGCATATGAAGAACTGCACCACCCATGTATTTTGACAGTTAATTTAAACATGTCTACGTACCAAAAGCTATAATATCAAAGAAAAAAAAAGAGATCTTGTAGGAATAATCTGTTCACTTAATTTGTAAATATAAAGAGCAGTAGATTTGCTGTCAGAGGCAAATTTGTATTACAATATCAGCGATGATCTCGCATATATATATATATATATATATATATATATATATGTGTGTGTGTTACAAAGTCAATGATGATCTGAAGCAATGCTGTATCCTGTGGGGGGGGGAAGCGTCAGCGGAGAAGCTGGAGCCTGTGCTGCAAACCTATACAAATGTTTGAGAGAGGCCAACTTGGGATCAACTACGTGCCAATATTAAGAAAAATTAGCAGCATGCTGCTCTACTCAGTGATAGTCTTTTACCTGCCACTGTGACTTTATTGCACGCAGCACTTGAGGCCTTGATGTTCACTCTCGGAAACGTGGCAATGGAACCTCAATCACTCGAGCAAAAATGGCTTGACACAATGTCCTGTCTAAAAGTTTGCAAAAAACCTGAAAGTCTTGGGCTACACATGCGTCTCCGTAAAAGCTGAAAACCTATTTATTTTACCGAGACCTAATTTGAGAGAGAATTTCGAACTACACACACATATCATACAATGGCTCTCTAGATTTCTCATTTCTTTCATTGAAAATGAGCGATAGACCAAATTATACAAGCTTTACACAATTTCGGTAAATTTCTGCAGGTGTTTCTACAGGATGTACGATGTAATCTACAGATTGAGAAATTAGTTAACAATTCTGTTCGTTGTGTTTAATGAAATAACTTTTTGCTGAGTAATCTCTCGCATTGTCTCAAGTTCTCGCTTTCGTTCATACATATATATATATATATATATATATATATATATATATACACACGAGAGAAAGATATTTCGAATTAAATTAACAACTAAATTATTCGTCTTTTTTATCTAAATTAAATTTCTTGATTATTTTCATTTCTGGATCAGATTAATCAATCATTGTATGCGGCCGGCCCAAACTAATTTTCCTGAAAATCTATTCCCAAAGTTTCCACCGTAAGATTTCCGGCCTTTCTTGCATGTATGTAGTGATTTAGAATGTTGTCGAATTCTCAAAGCGCAATATGGAGCCTCAGGCCGAAATAAATTAAAAATAAAAACAATCAAGAAAAATAGTAAATTACCAGACAACAGTTAATTTTATCGACAAAGTTACAGTGTATCTATCATAGTGTGAAGCTTCTAATCATTTTAGAAAATAACGGAGAATTAAAGGCTCGCACTTAAGCATTTGATGCTGAATGTTTTAATTACGTTATTATAAAAGTAACACTTATTGGAAGCTATTAAATTGCTGTTTAGATTTTTAAATGTCTACTATATTATATATATATTTTGCAGACGTTTTGCTCCAATTTTTCTTTCTCATTTAATCTGGGAAGTATTTTAACAGAATAGAACATGCGACAACAGAATCCAAATACGCATTGTGATAGAAAAATATTCCTTTCAAAATCTGTTCTAAAGTCAGGGTAATTTTATCAGCAACCGGGAAAATATGCAGAAATGTTTGTTTTTTTTTTTTTCCTAACAATCCACTTGTCTGGTAGAGAAAGCTGGACCGATGAAAAGAAAACTGAAGGCAACGTAAATGATCTACAGAAGGATGCGGAGAATTATGTGTAAGTTTACGCAAGGAGAAAGTCCTAATGAAAATGAAACCTGAAAAAAAAATCTTATCCTCAGAATCAGAACAAAGCTGGAATTTCCTGGAATCATGAAGATGGATAGATTTATTTTGTACGGCGTATCAGCACTTTGCAGATTATTTCAATGTATATTATATTTTAAAAAATGAATTAAAAATAATAATCGTTTAATGATGAAAGGTTTAACCCATATTTAGAGAAGAGATGGATTCGTAGATTTTTCCAATGGTAATTACGCGTAAGTGAATATAACCAATCAAACTAGAATAGGATCTCGACCCTCAGATTAAAATTTCCAAGCCAGTAACCTTACATTCAAGCATACAGCACGTGTTATTCCAAAGTAGTAACCCATCTATATATATATATATATATATATATATATGACAAGGCTCGACGTTGCTTAATTTCAGTGACGTACGGGAACAGATGTTTCAACGTATTGAGACCGTATGCCACAAAATGAGAAAAGAAGGCTCTGAGAATTCGAAGTTCATAAAGCATATCGAAGGAAAAAGTGAGAGTTCATGGCATTGATTCGTCTACGTAATTAACTTGATTGAATGAATCTTGACACGTAGATAGGCTAGATAGATATGATACATAGAATTATGATCTATATTCTCTTGAACCATTTGTGATGATCAGTTTCGTGACATCAAATGAATGAAATATTCCCTGAGATACTTCATGAGAATTATATGGTCATTTATGAACATTTACATTTGGAATTTATGCTCAAGCTTTAAATCACTTCACCTTCAAGCAAAACGGGAATGCCTCTAGTACGCAGAAGTGGATACTGGGAGTGAAATTGAGAGAAAAGACAGTATAGTTGGGGATAGAGAAAAAGGTAAAATATGGCAATTGACGTTGCATTTAAATTTTTGAAGATTGTAGTTATCAGGGAAGCAAGTAAACGGAATGTCATCCCACAGTCGGGAAGTGCGAGAAAAGAATGTTGAAGACGTGGCGTTTATATTTCAACAGTAGTTTTTATTATGTCTGTATTTCTGAAATGAGGTATTATGTACACTATTTACATTATTCGGACTATTGTCCTCATTTTTGTCGCCATATTTCTTACGTTTCGGCCATTGTATGCTCCGGCCTTCTTTAGGCCGTTGGAATGTCGAACTGAACCATTTATTTCGCTCACTGGGGCAGACTGTTCTAGTTCCAAGTTTTAATGGATATCAGTTATCTCCTGTTAATTCCCCTCTCCCAAATTCTCCACTTAACCGGGTATTGAATTCATTCTTTTTCTCTTGTTACTAGATCTAACCAACGCCTTTATCCTCTGTACCATGTGTCCTTGAGGACATCTGTATATGAATTTCTGGGTATTATAAACCTAATGTCAGTAGTTTTTATTTTCCCTATTTCAACAGTAGGTGGTGCCGAGAAGCCATTGTGGTAGCGTGTTTAAATTCATCTAGTCGGGGCTCAAGGGGAGGACTCTTCAGAACAGTTGTCATGAAAATATTTGTAGAAAAGGCAAGGAAGCCACGTCCCGTCTGTGAGGAGGTCACGAGACATTTGTAAAACTTTGATCAAATCTCGTTATCTTAGAAGCTACTATGAAACAGTTTTTAATTCTGTGATATTTTTTCAATTACTTGTCAGTGAAGTGTCCTTGTATAAATTTTCAGATGCTCCAACTTTTAAGAGAAATAATTGGCAATTCTTCTTGTGAAGATACTTATGGATTTGGAGTGCTTAACTCCTGGAGGATTTTCTCACAGTTTGAAAAGGAGACTGAAAGAAAGCGATGTGATTCGGCAGATAAATGCTGAAAATACTATGAACGGCGCATATAGCCAGAAGATGCCAAGAAAATCGGTACAAAACGTACACTTGTCATTATAAAAAGATGTCTGTTATTTCAAGAAACATAATGAGGACCGATGATTTAGAGAAATTCATATTCAGCGGTCATAGAACTCAAAATGGGATGCCAAGAATCTGAAGACGCATTGGAAAAGAATAAAGATACATCACAAACGATACAAAAAATATTTTAAAATATATTTTAGGAATAAAGAAATGAAGTCTTTGTTATATTGGTTCTCTTGAATGTCCGTCGATGCTGGAAAATATATCTACAGATGAAGCGATATTAGGCGACAAATGTTTCTACAGAAGGTTGCTGAGAAAGCTATAGATTTTACATAGGAATAACGAAGAAATGTTAAGGACAATGAAAACAAAAAGATCACTCCTACATGTAATCACAATAGGAAAACTCATATTAGGAAGACACGTTGCGGAAAAGAGATTTGAAAAATGGAACTCCTCAAATAAAGAGAAAAGATAGAAGCATTTTTTTCTCTCAGAGTAAGGTTCAACGTGTAAACGGCTCGGGAGCCACTTGAGTTAGAATGTGACAGAGAGAGTTTAGGCAGATACGTAGAGAAGATAACGGTTAACACTGAAATGGAACAGGTTAAAATTATAGTGATAGGTTAAACATTCTTGGACGTTTGTTCCACAGAGTATTTGTTCTTGGGAAGAAGGTATTCGAGTTGAACTTACTTCAGTTCACACCAACAGAATACTGAGAGAATAAGGGTGGTTCACTACAATGTGCATAGCGTGGCGGGTCCTAGCCGTGATGTTTATTGGAGCTAAGGAATGTCGTTCGACTGAGCACTTTCCATGGAAGTGGTGATAGAACAATACGGGACTTGTTACATCTCGTCTATGAGATCAGATTTGCAGAGTAGAAAATAACTTGTTATCCACAATGACGCGGAGACGATTTTTGGGTTTTATTGACACTGAAAAGTGGGGACTATAGATTTTTCAGTGTATTTTTTTTTGGACGGCAGAACAAGGACTGACATGTAGATTTAGGAACAAACATTGATCAGAGCTGCAAAGGATTGGAATTTATGGAGGATTGCTATATTGACAAAGAACTGAAACTTCTATGCAACCTCTAAAATCCGTTCGATTCAAAATATATCGAAAAGGCTTAGAACAAAAAAATCTCAAAATAAACAGTGTATTAAAAACAAATGATCGCAATTGAAAAGTGTGAGGTATAATGAAAAAATATTCTCTTCTAAAAATACAGGTTCATTTGTACAGATTTTTAGTTGTGAAACGGGCAACATTTTTAGCCAACCGTAATGAAGGCTTGAGCTAATACCAGGAATCCGTGAAGGCGGATTGATTTCGCTATAAATATTCTAAAGGAAGATAACGCGACATTTACTTATGACTTCGTATTTGGCGACAACCGAAGCATGACGTGCAGCGGATATTACTTCGGTGCGTTGCAGGGAGATCACTGCAGTCTCCTTCACCAGAGAGAAACTGTTAGCCATCTCCCCCCCCCCAACCATCACCAAGTCGCAAACACATCGTGATATGAAAACGAAAAATAAGTAGACGAAGAACATAAAATAAAATTAATACGAAATGACTCCATAAAGGAAGTGATATTTTCAACAAGTCTATTTTTCTGTTTCATGACATTTCAGCTACAAAACTTGGTTATTTTCTTTGGTTGTTGTCAAATTTGTCATTCCTTAACGATGTCTTCCATTTTATTCAAGTTTCAAACGGACTTTATATTTTTCTGTTTTTCCGATAGGAAATTATATTCCTTTTGCTTTTTATTCTAATACATTTCTAATTGAAAATATTCCTTTTCACTGGATCTTTTGTTGAAGAAAAGGACGTTGTCCATTGCCGCAATACCGCCATTTGTCATAATGGCTTTCAAAACAAGAAAAAAATTACTTTGTCAGACGAATCTTTGTTCCTTAACCAAAATAGGAAGAGGAAAACTAAGAAAAAAAAACTTTACTGGATGCTTCATTCTCTTGAAAAAGAACAGATGTTCTATAATCTGAAACCTAATAATCTAAACAAATGTAAGGATTGCAAATCAGAATAATTAATTGAAAAATGACCTTTCCCTTCAGAAAGGTAGTTCTAGGTCTCAGCTGTAAATGCCGGACAATTTGATGCAACCAAGAGGTGTAAATTATATCACCTGAGATAAAGATATTTTCTTCTACGTTTGTCTGCTTCGTAGAAAAAATACTGAGAAAACATTTCAACTTCCAATGATCCAATAAACATTACACTATGCGTATTATCAATGACTCATTGTCCTTCTATTTGTTTATCGCTGAATATTGGATTATTGGTTGTCAGTCAGTGTCACAATATATGAAAGCAATAACAAAACTGATTAATGTGTAAAGTAAAAACATTATGAAAAATGGGTTTAATCCTATCCATTTTCTTTTTAGGTGTCCTTTTAAAGGTGTATTTTTAGGGCGCAGCTCGTCAGAACAACTACTTGAAAATACTTACAGAGGAGGCAAACGGAAATGCGGCACAGCTGTTAGAATTTTAATGGATCCTAGATAGCAGGTCATGAACTTAAACCTTATAGATTCTTCTGAGGATTTTGTCATTGATCTTTAAATAAATCACAAAGTCACAGGGCCTGATGTGACTGCAATATTCAAAGCATAGACGAATAAGAGATAGATATCTACAAGAAAGATTTAGTCCAGAAACATTGTCTAGGACGACATAATGAAGTAACATACGTAGCTTCAGCCATATCAATTGATTCCATATAATCCTTTAACTTCATGTCAGTAGACAAGGACAGCTCGAGAAGAATTAAATCGCTCTCCTAAAGGTTAGCATCGTGTGGCAAAATATTTTTTTTTGATACGATTAAAAAAAAATGCAGATAAGGTTTTGGATACTTTAAAATTTAACTATGCATATCTTCGTTCAGTTAACACTTTATAGATCATGAGATTAGCTGTCAATTTTACTATATTGAACTGATTAGAAGTATCAGATCATCCCATAAGTTCTGTCCGAAATTTAACTTTCTTAAAATGAACAAAATTTAAAGAGTATTTTATCATGTCTGATGGATCTGAACATTATTTTATGTTTAGATGCATTTAAACTGATCAAATTTTGTTTCAGAGAACAATAAAATGAAAATTTGTTTGATTAATACCCTGCTAATATGGAAGTACCCAAGAATCATTTGAAGTACATAATACTTTGAGTTCAAGAAAGGAAACTCAGCAGCCGAAGTGGCTATAAATATTCACTCAGTTTATGGAGAGGAATGTGTTAATGAAAGAACTTGCAGAAGATAGTTTGAAAAATTCAGAGGTGGAGATTTCACCCTTGAAGATGAAGATCGAACCGGACATCCAGTTGAGTTTGATGAAAAGCTTCTTGAAGCAGCCCTTGAAGAAAATCCTGCTTTATCAGTTGAGGAATTGGCATTGGTTCTCAGTTCAAACCATACAACTGTTCATTGTCATCTGCAACAACTTGGAAAAGTTCCTAGACTTGGAAAATGAATGCCTCATGAATTGTCTGAAAACAACCTCAAATCCCGTGTTGACATATTCTCTTATCTCTATTCTCGCCAACTTGTTTCACCTTTTTTGGAAAGATTTGTGACTGGCGACGGAAAATGGATATTTTATCAGTATTAAGCGTCGTAGACAGTGGTTTGGTAAAGGGGAAGGACCCCAGCCACAGCCGAGAATGGGAACTTCATGTCGTTTTGAAGACCTCATTTTAAAATGTAAATAATAATGAAACATTTTATGTGAAGGCCCAGATGTTTTCATTTAACAAGAAATCGGCTGAAATATTGTTATACAGCTTAGCATTTGCATTCATTTTTCCTACAAATAGTTTTTAAAATGGATAAATCTATCTCTTCAGACGCACTGCATAGCGGGAGGTTAGCACCAGGGCCGATCGTGTTCTATAGCATTGGTTGACGACAAGTCTAGTAAAAGAACGCTAAAGTAAAATTCTCTTTAGCATTAAGCTAGCAACAACACCCTGAAAAGACTACTTGCTATAGGAACCACTGTGGCACTTACTAGGGAAAAACATCTTGGCTTAATCAAGACGTTTTTCCCCATCAACATTTTGATTTGGTAAAATGACGAATGATTTAGTAATCCATCTTAAATATTTATATTTCACTCATACTAATTTGCAATTTTAACGATCGTTTTTAATATTTGGAAAGATAATTCGATAATGTCTTCTGATAATTCCTCGATTTATATATGGGAATTCTGACAGTTCTTTCCCGATCATCCCTTTTTGCAACCTCTTCCACTAATGGTTCGTTTATTCTTCTCGAATGAGCGAGTTTGTCTTGATATCTCTACAGCCTGCTCACAAATGATGTTTCCGATTAAGATGAAGTGTTGCTTTGATTCCTCGGCAACAACATTGATTAGTGACCTTTTACAGTGATTGTTTCTTGTATTAGATTAAAGATTGCAGAATCGAAAGCATTCTATATATAAATTTTCTCTCCATTAATTCTTTTTATTTGATATGTTCTCTCAAGCTTTTCGTTTTGCCTAACATTGTTTAATTATTACTTTAAAACCAACGTTATCTATTTAGAATGTCGCTGTATATGTCATTCAACATCTCTGTAGGTTAATTTTTACTAGCGGGTGGTGTAATGGATAGCAGCTGTGATTGAGAAATCAGAAAGTCAGGTCCGAATCCCAGTCGATTTGAATAGAAGCAACGGTATGAATCTTTCCTCTCCATCAGCTGAGGGATAAATAATTAGATGGAAAAATAAATACTGTGGAAAAAAAAAATTCGTGCAATCCAAAATGTTTGGCCTTATGTAAATTCACCAGAGAATTACACATAAAAAGATCAAATAAGTAATTTTACCAAGATTCTTCTATTCGGCTTGGTTTATTCTTAGTTTAGTTTATTTCACATATTTCTCCTCACACTGCCTCTTAGTTTTATTATTTCCCTTTTATATTGCCTTCTTTTTCCTTATATATTTTTGATTTTTTTTTTTTTCCCTTTTTCTCCTTCGATCTAGGCTGGATTCACCCGCTAATGTTTTCTGTTTATTTTCATACGTCATCCCTATAATATTTGTTCTCACTCAGGATCTTTTATTTATTTATATTTTCTTCAGGAATATTGTATTTCTCTTTCCATTTCTCCCTATCAATCCGCCCCAGTTTTTCCTTTCTCTAATGGTTCTATCATTCTGTCCGAAACTCTTATTCCTGGCTTAACCTCTATTTAGCACTCATGGGGAATCAGTTCCTCGTTACTAAGGCCAGCGTGGCGCCAGATCTCAGCGGAACTCTGATTTGCAGACATGGTTTGATTAATCTGGTAAAGCGGACCGATTTGTCTCTTCTCAAAATTAAGCATTCTTCGATCAACAGCAACTGTCAGCAACAAGTGTCCCTTTTGCTAAAGCACGGGCTGTGAAGAAAATTTCAGATAACTAGTCGTAAACGAAATTTGAAACTCATTGATGAAGACATTGGATTATTCCTTTTCCATTCACCGACGAGAAACAAACATATCCCTATAGAAAATATATGAACATATTTGAAACAGCCCCCCCACACACACACAGAATTGGTTAACCATCTCACATCCCAGGTTATTCTTTCAGATAAGCAATACGGCTTTCGCTTCTCTAGGTAAACTGCTGAAGCATTAACGATGATTGTTGAAAGAGTCTATCAAGGTTTATACGAGAATGGTGAAGCTAGTGTTTAGACAATTTGAAAGCATTTTATAGTGTGGCCTACCGATATCCACAGGTTGAAATGTTAGGGTATTTAAACCTTTTTCTAGTCATGAAATCAGTTACACTGAACAGTTACTTTTCTAAGTCTGTTTGTATTAATTCGGGTCTCCCCAGATCTCTGTCCTCCGTTCGTACGAATTTTCACCGATAACTTTCCTGATGGCTTTAACTTTCAACGTTATCCATTGGGGCAATAATTTTTACTTCTTTTTACTAGTAAAGTAGCTGATCTCAGAAATGGCCAAAAATCTGTTAACTGGGACAAAGAATGGCTTGTTAATTTTAATGCTTCCAGAACAGTATTCACTCGCTATTAATCATCTAATAGACCACCTTGTCTTCTACAAGCATTGCTGAAGATCCCCTCTTCGAACTAACATTTTTTGCCGACATGAAGTAGAAATATTTTATTGAATCAATGCTGTCTGCTGCTAGATACTTTGGACCCATGTTTCGTACTAGTCACAGTTTTCAAAATCTATTTGCATATTTATTTAACCTTCTTCAATACTTCAAGTATTGCCTCATTTGTTCTTGTGATTCTGCTATATATTTAGAGATACTTCATAAAATCTAAAGAAAATGCAATGATATTGGTCTTAACCTGGAATCTCATCTTCAGTAATTTTCTCTATCACCGAAATGTTCCGAGGTCATTTCTGTAAATACTTTCATGGTAATTGTTCCATTGAATTACCTCTAGGTACCCAGACATCATGTATTTAAGCCCAATACTAACTTGCCAAAAAAGGTTTCCTGATTACAGTTTAATTGGTTAGGTGTAAATTAATTTCTAACAGTGTTTTCTCACACTTTTCACCTGTGTAACTCTCTTCCAACTTTTATCTTCCCATTCAAATGCAATTTC
This sequence comes from Acanthosepion pharaonis, assembly GCA_903632075.3. NCBI lineage: Eukaryota > Metazoa > Mollusca > Cephalopoda > Sepiida > Sepiidae > Acanthosepion > Acanthosepion pharaonis. The sequence continues at coordinate 75,184 of CAHIKZ030002350.1, forward strand.
AGTCGTTATCTATAATCATGATTCCTATTTATTGTTCCCGCTCCTTAATAACTATTTCTTATTCTTTCACACACAATAATTCTTTGTCTCAGTGGCTTTATTGCCTTCCTTACGCTGAAATGATACGCACATGCATAGACCACGTATGGTTAGAATGTAGGTTAAGTCGTTAGATGAAATTCCTAAAGTCTCAATTATGACGATAATCTTGTCTATTAGACCGTTGTTAAAATTGAGGCATGAAATATTTTCTTTAAGAAATGACACAGACATAAACAAAAATTCCGATTTTAAAGATTTTTTCTTAGACCTATTAATCCTCCTGAATTTCTCTCACCGACCTACTTATATATATATATATATATATATATGCAGGACTGTTTTGCGGTTTTAATAAGCAGTAAGTATAAACAAACACCTCTTAACCCATTAACTGCCAAAATTGCTAATGAGCATTTTTGGCCCAAAGTGTTATGTTTAATTTCAGTAGTTACCATTATCATTTTTATAGAAACTAGAACATCAGATATATATGTGTATAACAAATCAAAAAATAATATTGATTAAAAATAATAAAAAATTAATTTCCAAATAGTCATTATTTTTCAACTCGTGTAATGTAAAATTACGACAGAAAGTGTCTTCTTGCGGCTAATAATAAAAAACTTCAAAGGCTAAATGTTGTAAAATAAACTTCTGCAAATGCAATGTATGTAAGCAATTCAATGTTAATACAAGGAATATCATGTGAATTTAATTTTAACAGATCCCCAAATCGTGCTCATAGCAGGTAATGGGTTAAAGGACTGCTGATGTCACAGGAACTTCTCCTTATAGAAATCAACATAAGCATATATACGAGGAATATTTCACTCCTGAGCAACATTCGCCTACTATTTTCTTTTAGTCTTCGTGTATATAAGCGAGCTTGCATTTTCTCTGGTCTAGTGGCTCTGATGAGCCTGGGGACTCTTCATAGTGTCATGAGAATATTGCTAAGATTGTGCTCAGTGACGAGTGGGAAGTTGGGGAGGGGTACTTTCTCATCTAACGTTGTGTTAGTGTAAAAGATCGAGGCTGAGGGCTTCTCATTTTCTGTCGACCTCAGAGCCATTTATAATATTGGGTAACTGTTCATTATTAGTTTGATTTTCCAGAATTTGCGAGATCCAAGTAGTTTCATTTCAAACTTGGCCTGCACAGATCGCGCGTAGCGTACATTTCGCCATTTCCAGATACCTCTTACAGCGATTGCAGACAAGAACAGATGGTGAGATTCAGACTAAAGAAGATGGAGTTCTACTTTGGAATGTTTGGGCGTTTACCACTTACAATGGTCTAAGGGATAGTATAAGTGGGGTAAACCTTTAACGTTGTGTTTGTTCTTTGTTAGTTTTCAGTTTGATTGCTTTCATGTTTGATTTGGTTGGTTTAGTGGATGGCTAGTCGGCAGTGAAACACGCCCATTGGAGATGCACTTGGTGTGACTCTCCCGGAGATTCAAGCCGTAACAGTATCTATCATCAAGGTATCGAGATTCTCCAACGCAATGAATGGTCAGGAAGCATTCACAAAATGACTGTACAAAAGAGCCGATATTATACAAATGCTGATAGTATAGCCATCTTCCAAACTTACACTATGGTTCGATCCCTGATTATCAGGTGGATAACGCTAAAACCCAGAAGTCGTTTATCTTCAGCTCTCATACGAGAATTGATTCAAGCGTGATACCCCGAATATATGTGTATCGGCTGACGAGAGGTCAGGACAACAAATGTGTTCTTATTGTAGATGGATAAATTATACTGGGTGGATGGTTTGTGTTTAACTATGACTAGGATAGCAGAGACAAGCAATTCCCCAATTCCCATTTGGCCTTGTGCCAGAATTACTGCATTTTTCAGTTATTTATATATATATATATATATATAATATTCATAGAATTTTCTAATTTATCAGCATGCTTATATTTTGATTCATTTGGAAATGTAGATTCCTCTGCAATTAGTTAAAAATGTTTTTAAAATGTTTGCATTGGTTAATTCAAAACATTAACTTTAGCTGTTAGCTGCACACAGCGCGCCTGGCGCTTTCAGTAGGAAACAACTTGCGTTTTAATTAAACAAATGATATTAATTAATTAATTTGAATTGTGTTTTCTCATTTCCACTTTGGCATCTATTGATGGCCGAATAGAAGCAAGAGCTATGGCTGCTTAACATTTATAAATCTTCATTCTTGAACATTGGCATTTCCTTTGCAATTGTTAAAGTTCAAATAAATGAAATGCATGTATAGTTTAGGCTTCTTCAGATAAATTCACTTTATTTTAGTGTTTTGAAATGGCATATATGTTGCTATTTTACATTCTCCGTGTTTGATATATATATATATATATATATATATATATATAAACATTTTTAATTACACTGACAACGACTACTTCAAAATTTTAATATATTTCCATTTTTCGAATGAAGTTGTAAATCGGGATAGGGATTATGAAATTTCTTTCAAATTTCATAGATTATTCCTTCCTATATTCAAGTATTTTCTATTCTCATTCATTGTCAAAACTGGTGATATCATTATGGTAAGTATTATCCGCTCACTTCAATACACGGTCTCCCATATGCGCTCTTCTGCTCACTTCAATACACGGTCTCCCATATGCGCTCTTCTGCTCACTTCAATACACGGTCTCCCATATGCGCTCTTCTGCTCACTTCAACACACGGTCTCCCCATATGCGCTCTTCTGCTCACTTCAATACACGGTCTCCATATGCGCTCTTCTGCTCACTTCAATACACGGTCTCCCATATGCGCTCTTCTGCTCACTTCAATACACGGTCTCCCATATATGCGCTCTTCTGCTCACTTCAATACACGGTCTCCCATATGCGCTCTTCTGCTCACTTCAATACAGTCTCCCATATGCGCTCTTCTGCTCACTTCAATACACGGTCTCCCATATGCGCTCTTCTGCTCACTTCAATACACGGTCTCCCATATGCGCTCTTCTGCTCACTTCAATACACGGTCTCCCATATGCGCTCTTCTGCTCACTTCAATCACACGGTCTCCCCATATGCGCTCTTCTGCTCACTTCAATACACACGGTCTCCCATATGCGCTCTTCTGCTCACTTCAATACACGGTCCATATGCGCTCTTCTGCTCACTTCAATACACGGTCTCCCATATGCGCTCTTCTGCTCACTTCAACACGGTCTCCCATATGCGCTCTTCTGCTCACTTCAATACACGGTCTCCCATATGCGCTCTTCTGCTCACTTCAATACACGGTCTCCCATATGCGCTCTTCTGCTCACTTCAATACACGGTCTCCCATATGCGCTCTTCTGCTCACTTCAATACACGGTCTCCCATATGCGCTCTTCTGCTCACTTCAATACACGGTCTCCCATATGCGCTCTTCTGCTCACTTCAATACACGGTCTCCCATATGCGCTCTTCTGCTCACTTCAATACACGGTCTCCTATGATTGAAGATAATTAATATTGACTGTTCCCTTTGTGCTAAATAGCATCTAAAATTTATATCATTCGTATTCCAAGGAATCCTGTATATATTTTCTCATTATCATTTGTTGTAACGAAATCTTGTTGCCTAACTAAACAATTCCATTTTTTATATATATATATATATATATATATATATAATGGCGGGAACTTTTAACCATCACATTTTCTCATCAGTTTAATCCTCAATTTTAGTGAATAATGTATTTTTTCCATTGGTTTAGTAAACATCGAACCCCTTGGGTACTTTTATTGGCTTCATGTCTGCGTTAACTACGTCCTAGCTGGAACGGGAAATCTTATATTATACGCTGGAAGGTTCGCGACGTGTATTTTAGCCTGACTTGTCAGGTACCTATATCTCTTTGACATAGGCTCGAGTTTGTGTGTGTGAATGTGTCTACCGTTTCAGTTTAGAGAAGAGTAATATGCCAACTATCTGTGAACAAGTAATCTTATGAGAACTTTTTCTTGGATCTCACATATACTGCTGATATATTTGAATCCTCTTAACCTGGACGTTATCCAGATATACGCAGACGTTGTTGGCAAACTTGTTGTATATATTCATGTGGCTTTTTTATTATTTTTTTTGGCTGGGATTACTTTTTCTTGCATGTAATCATTTTCCTTTAATTATTTGGTAATAGCAGGAAATATAGAACAATATCATTCACCTAACTTACAGGTAATCTACGCTAATTTCATGTAATCTCCATTTAGCATGTACATGCGAATGGAATCATTCTATTTCCTGCAAACAAGCCTAATACCACCAAAACGTCATTTTCGAAATAATTCTCAGACGTTGCGCAATCAAAAGAATATCACAGAATGTCTGCATTCGTGAAACTAGCTAAATTGATTAATATTATGATTGTATTTAATTTTTATTGAATTGTTGAAGACAATCAATTTCAAATGAGCTCTTTTGTAACGCGCATGCGCGCACACACACGTCTCGACCCGACCAAGCAGCCATTCACCAAACGTTTTAATTTTTCATCATTTATACTGAATATCGATGTCGATTTTACCGAGATACCATACGTACATTTTTGGAATATTTTGATATTTTACAGACCATATTTTGATATCTAGTATTCCCACCAGCTAACATACAGTGGTTGTTATTTAGATAGTGAGGCTTGTTCTGATAAGGTTCAATGTGAGGAGTAACATGAAGTCGCACATATGTTCCTTTTTGTTAAATTAAAACCATTTGAATGTGGTACCCTTGACGTATTCTGAGAGATATTTAATCTTTTCTAATAATCGCTGGTAAAATTTTGATTGACGCCTGCGTGGTGCTATGTTTTGTAAAAACAAATGAATCACATGTAGAGTCGGTTTCCAGATGATCAGCCATAAAATTTCTAGTCAAGTTCCAACTTCCCAACTCATGAGACACCAAATTGACTAATCGTAACCCTGTCTTGTTTTAATCGGTAATCTCGCATAACTAAGTCGGATATTAAGGAGAGTTGTGTCAGATTTCCCGTCATCTTCAGAAATCAAATTAAATGTGGTCCTACGAATGCCAGTAAAGGCAATTGCTAATCATTTATCTCGTGTAGAATTACTTGCATATGTGTGTCTATCAGGTTGTTCGCTCATAGAAAGACACCATTACGTTTAGGCATCGCGGATTCTTCTGGTGATTTTCTAAGCTTAGCTTAGATTTGAAACACCGAAAGTATAGGGCACTCGGTGAGTAATGAACTTGCTATTCCGTCGTAATTGATCTAGCGAGAATGTTGCTAACCATTAACCCACTTCGAAGAGCCCCATACCTTTGATTTCTGAGCGTAGCTTAGATGTCACATTGTTGTAGCCTAGGGAAGGTTACTGATTTGGTAATGAACAATAATACTTAGGACACGAACAACACATTAGATTTGCCAGCGGCGCGTAGAAGTATCAACTGCTAGAAGGGAGTCAAGTTGATAGCACAATGAATCTCCAACGTCAGACCAACATAGGGTATTTACGATTGTATTTATATGAATGTGGACATACACTTTATCATTCGTATGCATGCTATTACACATAAAAGGCCGAAAGTATGGGGCTCTCAGTGCTGATCTAACTCACTATTACAGTTGTATTTGATCGACCACTTGCAAGTGTCCAGTCTTGGAGTCTTGATTAGGAAGAATTTAAAAAAATGTCTTCATTTAAGTTGAAGCCTTTCGTCGTTAACGTAAAAATGAAAATTAAATCGTGTTAACTTAGCTCCAATTGTCTCTCGACTTTGTTTCGGGAAGTAGTGACTCTTTCTTTTTCTCATTGTCGTTACAACATTCTTATATTTTTTCTAATATCTTACGGCTGCAACAAAAAATACTGCCAAGCAATGAAAATTGTATACTTATAATAAGATTCCTTGCTGCAAAATGTTGCTCATTTTCTGTGTGCTCTGAACTCGATATTACGAAAAATAAATATATTTACTACGCAATTATGGCTGTGTATAGCCTAAAGCATAGGAATTAAATCAAACAATTCTGATATATGTACATTCGAAAATCAATATTACCACACGTAACAATGAAAAATATTTTTTAAACCTTTAAATCTTGAGCAATAGTAAATGTTGTTCGTGTACATGGAAGATTACGCACGTATTTTTAGGTGTAAACTAAGGGAATAACTATGTATCTGCCTGTTTATTTATCGAAGTAATCATAACATGAGTAATTGTGTTTGGTTGAGTTCATTGATTTGACGATATGTTGGATTTATTTAAAATCGAAATCTGTCATTATTTATAGTTAAATCATTATTTACTTGGTAGGTAGGTAAATAGTTGTACTTTCAATCACCAAGCATTTAACTTGTCCGTTGTAGGGAAATATTTCTCTAAGAACTTAATTGGTTGATGGATCTTTTCGGGGGTTTTACATCTCAACAAGTGATACAGAAATATTCTAGTCTTCGGCCACATAGGATTTTTGTGCGTGTCTTTTAAATTATCTGCCAATGTGAAAGACAGGCAACGAAAGAAAGATTTCATTTGTAGATGAATAGTTTGCGTGTATGCAAATTAGGGAATCGAAATCTTTCCTTCATTTGAAAAAAATGTTCTTTTCATTTTTTAAACATTTTTTTTAATAAAATTTTAATGTTATAAGGGAAAATATCACTTCTTAAAGAGCAAATAATAAACATATCTTGTAAACATTTTTAAACTGACTTTTATATCTTTACAAATATAAAAAAAATTCCTTTAAAAATATTTTCCTTGTAAATTCAGTGATTAATTTCTGAATATCCGTTCGTTTTTCACATGTTAATCCATGAATATTTATTCAGGTTAAATTTGTCTCTTCTTCCTCCGCAAATAGCCATGTATCGTAAATACCTACAAGCGATGCAATATTTAAATTATTTTTTTCAATATTCGTCTATGCACTTTATTTTTGATAACAGTATGATTATTTTTCAAATTTTGACCACGTCAGGATTACTTTTCCACGTTTATTCAGCTTAAATGAAAAAATTCCATTTCGAAAGTCTTTTTCTACCGGTACTTTTATTTTCACAAATTGAAAAAAGAAAATCTCACTGACATTATTGATTCTGACGGCACATTTATTTGGTAAAAATTAACAGCCATCATTCACAAATAAACCAATATAAATCATAGCGCAGATTTTTAGTATGAAATTGAGATGTATTAATGTTCACATTTTCTGCCATTACTATTTAAACTGGAATGTATATTAAGCTTATGAAAATTTGAGGAACGTTTATTTGAAGCGACGTACTTATTTTACCAGTGACAAAAATTTCAAGAGGGCATTGCAATTCGAGATAGAATTTTTGTTTATTTAAAGATAGTCCAGTAATTGGACAATTTCTTAATCATTTGACCACAAGCAAGACAGTCACTAAGATACCTGAGGTTAGTGGATCTGAATGAATGACAAAAAAAAAAAAAAAAACATTAAGGTGAGAAAACATAAGAACAAGGATTAAGACAGTGGATAAAGATTGTCATTGGATTTAAAGTTTTGAAACTTGAAGTGGACTGGAAATCAAGAAGCCCAAAGTGAGTTCCACAGGCGAAACGTGCGCGTGAAAATGTTAGTATAGAACATGCAGATAAATAATCCAACCATTTCTACTTTAATATGTGTCCTACCTGCTAATCTAATATTGCACTTCAGATCATAAACTCGAGGTACCAAAGTGGAAATTTGTTCAGAACAATTACCATGAAAATATGCGTAGAAAAATGTACATGGATCTACATTATAGTGATGGGAAACTGAATGAAACCGTGTTGCCAGGTGAAAACCGATAAAATTGTAGATCCTTGTTTTGGATGTTTTATTAATCTCTAAGTATATATTAGAGGTACCAGGCTATGTGTAGCAGCAATATTCACTAAACACACGAATGGTAAAATTTACGATACATTTGGTCGATAAAAATGTTTAGCACGAAAATGAACAAACTTTCCTAGCAGGTGACCTAGCAATTGATTCAATAACATTTTTCCATTTCATATCAGCGGAAAATTTTAACAACCAGATGGCGCAATGGATTGCCTCATGAAGCATGAAAATATGCGATTTAGGTTTTACTAACAATTCCTATCAGAAAAAAAAAGTAGTTTTGGAAGTGCTTATTCGTCTTTTTTATCTTGGGAAAGTATTCTTTATCAATAATCGATACATTCAAATAAAGAGGAAAGTTTGTTATTTAACTTGTAAGCGAAATAAGAAAATATTTTTTTACTACACATGTTCCAGATTTGAATTCGCTTCTCAGATATCTAATGTTAACATTTAAAACACTATACAAATACAGGTAGATTGAAGTAGACAGTAATTATTAAGCAAGTGTCCACAATAGTCTGATGTCTTCCGGCAAATTCGCTAGTGTTGGGAGATTCGTCTTTCATACGTGCCACGAACACATGCCCTTTACCTGTCATATTATTAGCGCATTATATTGTGTGAATAGTTAATCAATCTTTCATAATGTCTAAGAGTCCTGGTCTAAATCTGCATTACTTCCTGTATAGTAAATAATGATTCTCCGTCCATCATACAGTCTGAACATTTTTGCATGTCTATCTGTATGCGTATGTCGTTTGGGCGTGAGTGGCTTGAATATGACTACCATTTTAATCAACATACACACACTATTTGACTCTCTTTGAAATAATATATTGAATCAATATATATAACCTTCCAATCGGGTTGGACAGCCCGGGCTGTATAATAAAATATCGATGGAGAGTAACACTAAAGTTACTTTTTTAAATGATAATAGATATACATTGACATTGTAATATTCGGAAATATTTTTTGTTTTAAATTTTGTAGAAATGTATTTCCTATCTTTCACTGCATTAACGTATTCATACAAACAGGCAAATCTATATATACACTCAAGCTGAATTAAAAACCGCCTTCGATAGAATGCTGTTTCTGTTGCTTCAAATACTGTCTCCATCTCTGATAAAATTGTCCAGCGTTCACTGCGATAGAGGATCATTTATGTTTCGAATCGATTTAAAACTCTTGTTTCCTACAGAATTTTCCCGTTACTTAATACTTAGTTTAGATTTTGTAAGGCATTTTTCTCTCTTCAAAAGAGTTTGGATTTTGCAGTTCACTTTCACATCTGCTATAACTCTACACATAGCGCTAAATCTTTGTATATTCTTGATTTTGATGTCTCCCAATCGTAACTTGCACATCTGGCTGTTTCCCTTATAGACAAATATAAAGATGCTTTAAACTGAGTGTGGTGGAGTCTTGCCATAATCAACAGGTATGAATATATTTTATTTCTATTAAATCGCAAAAGTGATCTCAGGAAGAAAACACTGATATATGAAACAAAGCATCCATTAGATATCATATTCACAACAATATATACCGTTATACATTTACTAGTGACATTGATAATTCGTAAGTGTTAATCTGATTCCTACCCAGCTTCATTTTAACTCGTATTTATATAATTGCATAATCCCGTTTTCCGTTGTTTGAATAATTTAATTCCAGTTATGCTTAAAGTTTGACACGTCCTTTACTAAGCGCTTTAGATTTTTATGAGTTTAATGCCATCTCGTGATAACGAAAGAATGTCTTTGCTAAAAATGGTATTTTGACAACAAGAACAAACTCTAGTTCTTATATTTTAAAAGCACTGATATATACAATTTGTATTACTCAGTTCGCTTGTTACTTTTACGAACTATATTAATGATAGTTTTTATTTTAATATATATATATATATATATATATATATATATAGTGTGTGTACAAATAAGTTTACAGTATATTTATGGAGGGGGAATATACGCACGCATATATACACGCATGCTGACAGAAACACACGAAAATGAAAACAGATCTAAGAACACACAGGGGTCATTAAAACATTAAAAGATAAAATGCCGATAAGTAATTCATCATTTCTCTTGGACCAACCTTAATTGTTTTATGACCCTTCGCGCAGAACTCTTCATTGCCAATTCAAGAAAGACATTCGGATTAATAACAAAAAAGCAATGTCTCATATGGAGAATATTTAGATTAGAAAAACATAAGGAAAAAATTAAATATTGTTTATACTATGTGGAAATCTCCGCCTTTTACCTGAAGACGGTCGCGAGACCAGAAACACGTGTAGTAAAATTATGGAAAATAAAGCATATTTAAAAAAAAAAAAAAAAAAATCCACATTACAACCAAAAACGTTTGCGGCACCTCTCTTCACTTTTTTTTTAATATATATATATTTTTATATATATATATATATATATATATATATATATATATATATATACATCTTTTCCACGTACATAGACAAAGACCTAAAATTTATAATACACTTTTCAATGAAATACCATAAATAAATATCGGGGACGACAAATATAATCTATAAAGCATCCTTAAATGATGGATCGTACTGAGTTCACTAAAGATGAAATAAACATGTTTTAATATGTTCTTCATATTCTGAAACAAATTTGTGTGACACACATTTATCTGTCAATATATCTATAAGAATTAAAAAAAATATGCTTCCTAATCTTAAATTTTTCCACGGTTCCAGTAACTGGTAATTGTATTATGAGAATAAAGGTTTTCCCTCACTCACGAATAAGATATAATGCCGTTATTCTGCGATAAATTTCTTTTCGAGTTGCATGTAGTACTTATTTTAGTTGTCGAATGATGTAGATTCAGTTATTTGGCACACTTTTAATTCTCTAATGGTAGTCCATGCAGTTCGAAAAAAGAATGCCTCACGCTAAGACTTAAAATCTACATTCGCTCGAACCTACATTGTAACCACTGATCTGAAAAGGCTGTTGTATATACAACGGACATTTGGGAATTTCTGAACTACATTGATGCCATGCACTACGGCCATATAGAATTCTTGATCTGACGATGCTATTTAAAGACGAGATTTAGATTTATGATTTGGTTTTGAAGCAATTTGTAATAGCAATGTGTTAAAATGCGAGACGCTTTCTAAAGATTTCCGCAAATGAGACTTCTAGACATTATCATTGTTCGATAAACTGCATAGCCATTAGTATTATGTGAACGAATACCGTTTCTTTAGCTGAAATATTGCTCTATAAATAGGTGTTATTATGCTGTCCATATATGTCGTCGATACTGTGAAAATAAGCAAGAAGCATTATTTTCGGTGAAGTAATATTGACTGAAAATGAAGTGTTGTTTCTTTGTAGTGCGATTCTGAGAGCCGTGTGAAATATCAATCGAAGCAGTAGAAACGCTGAATAAATTGGACAAATTGATAGATAAACAGTTTGGACAATCTGTTCAAATGCCCCAGATATTTTAGTAGCAAGGCCTCGATATCTGCGTATACGGTAATGTCTTCAGCGTCTGTAAATTTTGTTGTAAAAAGAACGCATTGTTTGCACTGGCAACGTCAGATGGCAGTTTTTCGTTAAACTATGGTGGTATTTAGACGTCTCGGAAGCCAGTTTGAAAAAAATATCTATTTTGTGATATAGCAGAATATATATTTAAAAATGATTTTTTGCAATGATAATATTTTTAAAAAAATAAATACAATTTATTTATCAGAATTTAAAATCTATTAAAATATCGGTAAAAACATTTCATGGAAAATCAATATTAAATGTTTATTGTCCAAATGTTTAAGAAAATATAATGAAATCTGTGAAATATTGAATACATTAATTGACGCGCTGCTGTATTCTGGGTCACCACGCTACAACGTAAAACTGTAGCAATTTCTTTTTGAAATTTTCCTTTTGTTAGGAATGAATGGTGGCAGCTTGGATTCTAACATGCCGTAGAAATGCCGTCACAGGAACGCATGTTGCAAGTTGGCTTCTCATAATTCCGTGGGTGTTCTTAGACGTTTGCTAACTTGATTGTGGGAGGCGTATCTACGCTTCAGATATCTTGCCTCCGTTGAATTAGTGCAATTTTCGACTTGTAATTAATAGCCAGACAAAGTGAATACGTTAATGTCAAAATATCACGATACGTGGCACTCCAGTCAATCAGTGACCATTCTGACCGTGGCTTTCGCATTCTTTAACAGCAGTCTTTTTACCATGTTCCGAAACATAATTATAGCATAATTGACAAAGTGAAACATCCGTATACAAATTCGGAAATTCTTCAGATTTTCATTTGAAATTCTGACAGTAGATACTTTAAACAGCACTGTATCAATATAAGGAAAAGGCGGAAAACTCAGTTTCAAATAAGGTCGGGTGGATAAGTGTTTATCAAAAATGTATCAAAATATTTGTGAAATTACTGTTAAGTTGGCAGAAAATCAATTTTATGTAGCAACACTAACATTTATTCTTCAAAATAATGTCCATCATTCTCAGCGATATACTACCAGCGAACAGACATTTCCGAATCTGTTCTAGATAACAGTCCCCTTGCTTAGAATTTAAAAAAAAAAAAAAAAAAAAAAAACTCTGACGCTTCCTTCACTTAGCAAAAGTGCGGAATCGCCGGTCGCTGAGGAAGTGTCATTAAGCGGAACTGGCCATAGGCCCCCGGAGCAGCATCGGAACTGAAGGGTTGACATTGGATAATCTCAACGCCGTACATCTGTTTGAACTTCTTAGTCAACCTGGCATTTGTTGGCTCCACGTGGTCTTGGTGAAACAAATCCCGATCTCTATTGACCAGGTCTTCTTTCTTCCTGTTGTCCATGACATCAGTCTTCAGCGAGTCCTTTGTATTATGGACAGGCTTGTCGGTCTCCCTCTTAACGACTCCGCAGGAGTATGGTCCACAGGGATAAAAAAAAAAACTGGGGGATTGGAGGTCAAATGTTAGGAATAACACGGTCGGAAATATGTTGGACCAGGTATTCCCGTAGGCTGCCTTTTAGTTTCTCGTACACGCGGTCACACTGCTGGTAATACAATTTAGCACTGGTGGCTCAAACACGTGAACAAGCTCAAGATGCAGTACTCCTTGGAAATTCTACTAGACAGAAATAAAGTTTTGTTTTCTTCTGCTTCTTAAGTGAGCCCGGACATTCTGGCCAGCCAAGTTTAACTGAAAGTAGGTTTTGGAAATATCTTGCAAGATTTTCACACGTTTTATGATGATAATGTATATAAAAACAGGAGGGTTTACTTATTTTCAGTATTTCCCTTTCATTAATTACATTTTCTTATTGTTCATATATTATCCTTTGTGATGACATTATTTTATGAGTTGTGCAAGATTTGGATTTCATCTGAGACAAATCTATTTAGAATTTCTCCTAGACATAGTGTCACGAGGTGTCTAATATATTTTCCTAACATTGTTTACTCATAAATGTATATTTGCTCGAAGATACTAAATTAACATTAGGCAGGGGTAAGGAAATATACGTCAAAATATGTCTTTCTGAGATGCTGTTACAGGTATTTATTTTCAATGTTCGGACTGCTGTCCTCATCATTATTGTCATATTAACGACGCTTCGGTCATTGAATGGTCTTGCCTTCATCCTGTGATATATGATGGAATTTCAAAAAGAACATTTTATTTCGTCCTCCAGATTAGATTTTTCTAGTTGAACCTGCCATGACTTTTCTTGATGTGTTTCAGTTTCACTTTAGCTACAAAACTAAAAAAAAAAAACTTTTGTTCATCTTTCTTGTGGTCATATATTGAACTCACAACTCTTTGGGTTAAGTGACGGAATTACTTCACGCAACGATTTTATCCATTGGGCTATATTTCGGTCAGAAATTCCAACGTATATATCTTGAAGGTTGGAACGTAAACCGGGCGAAACGTCATGAATGACAAAGGTGTTGACCTTAGTCCGAACAATAAAAAAACGGCAAAATCAGTCTGAAAATCAGTAAATGCCATTTCAGCTGACGTATTTAGGTACAAAACAGCATCACTATTCGATAAAATTTGAATAATCCATTTTACATTAATAATACTAAATTTGACATCCGACCAAAAAAAAAAAAAAAAGTTACTATATTCGAAATAAAATTGGTTAAAAAGAAACCTTGTCTGAATGTGCATTGTATACTTGATCAATATTCCAAAGAATTTGAATTAACAAATTATCCTCACTAAAACTTAGCATGTTTTGCGCCATTTTGAGCTGTGGAATTCTTACAAACAAATGAAAGTAATTTAAGTAATCGGTTTATTTTCTCAAGATTACATTGCAAGACTCATTAAACCAATTACTATCATTGTGAATGTTCAGTGACTTTAAATGTTATCAGTAATTAACTTTTCTTTACAGTTTGTTAAACCGACACATCAATCGTCGATAGCAAGTAATTTTATAGTTACACAGTCGTTTTCCTCTGCTTTTACTCAAATTCTATTACAACAATGATTAACCGTGGTGCTTGTCAAAACATTTCATAAGAGGTTAGACACTATTACATACTCTTTTCTCATATATAGTTACACGCACAGAATAGTATGAATAATTTACTTCCAAACTATAAACTGGATATATTTTTCTCCAAAGGAAATTTTACACATTTGTTAAAAATATCGTAACTTCTAAAAATGAATGATTATCTTATTTATAATTAATAAAAAAAAAATCAATTTTGCTTACTGCACAAAGAAATATTTCATATTTGACTATTCCAATTCCAAAAATAATGAAACAAAACATAATTGATAACTCGTGAATGAGTTGATTCATCCTTCTAAAACACTATTACCCAGCCATCGAAATGACGATATCGACATTTTTAACAGAAGATATCAGACATACTACAAACTTGTTGCTGTCTGTTAGACCTTCGAAACAAATTCAAAACATAAAAACTAATTTCCACTCATAAATATGTACTCAGCGAGGAAGACACTATGCGTGATTTAGAAACTCAGAAATTCATTCTGATTAAAACAATCATTTTTAACACCTGCTAATCAACTAAAAATATAAGATTAATATGGCGTAAAATTACTGGTGGGAAATCTATACATTACTTTGAATAGACGCTCTTTAGCGCTTGAGGGCGTCGTCAGTGATGTTCTGAATTGGGTTATTGGGAAGTTTCGGGTTTTTCTAACATCATGCTCCCCTCACCACGTCGACCCCCATCAGAGCTAATCAGTCTCTGATGCGACTCCTCATCTAAATTAACTGCCTTCACACATTGACTTATATTAGGCAAATCCTACCCCTCTGTCACGCATTTCATTGGAAGTTGACCAACAGCCAATCGCAATGGTGACAGCTCTATTTAAGTTGATTACGGGGAATTTTTTACTTATTTTATGTAGTTACTCGGAAGGTATTTGTTTTCTGGCTTTTTTTTTTCTTTTTTAATTTTCAAGTTTAATCTCCCCAAATGATAAATATTTTTAGTAAAGAAAACAAAAATAAAACACTAAAATAAAATGATAAATAAATTAAAAAGGCGCAACCTGAAAATAAATAAAAATTTACATTGATTTTACGATTAAAATAAATAAATTACGACTTATGCGGCATGTTTAAAACGAAAATAAATATATAAATAAATGCCGTTTAAAACAAGTTGAAAGAGTAAACTTAGATAATTCGATTAAATCTCTCGATTAACGTGGTAAAATTAACGTGTGAGATTAACAAATAAAATTAAATTTATGATTTTTATCGTTACGTAAATAAAAAAAGGCGGAAAGAGGGGTGAACAATGTGTCTTAGTAAGTCGTTTAACAAGAATTAATCACAAATAACTATAATTCGCATACATTCCCATAATTGGTGACAGAAAAGGAAAACGAGTTAAAATGGGAGTCCAAAGACTTCTATTAAGCAATAAAGAACGAAAATCGGTGAGGAAAACTATCAGCCAAAAAAAAAAAATAAATAAATAAATAAAAAATACCCTTTTGAACTTTACGATGTTGTGCCTTTATTCTAGATGCTAAAATATCGAAATCACAATTAATAGGCAATATAACCCTACCAACATTTAAGCAACAAGTAAGAAAAAATAAAATAAAATAATAATGACTAAAGATAAAATCGATTAGTTAGATAAATAAGTTAAAAATGTTATATGTACAGAAATATCTACAACTATTTTCTGACTATACATATTTACAAATCAAAAAAGGCACTTATAACTAGTTATAAACTTTATATTATTTACATAAAAATAATATGCAATTAAAGATCTATAAACTACACTGCGTAAAATAATTTACAAAAAAAATTGTTTCCATCTATCTCGAACTTGGACATTTCCCCTTTATTGCTTGTCCATGCATTGGCTCGTTTTAACCATAACCATAGTTGTTTTTTTTTTTTTTGTTTCTTTCTGCTGTCTCAGTAATAGTTTGGATAGACGTTCGTCTTTTTGTTCCCACTATCCCAATATGTTAGGGCGCTGAATAGTGATATTGCTACAAAAACCCTTGTGCCTACTTCAATTGGCTTGCAGCTTTCCTTCCATCCATTGCTCCTAAAATTTCCAGTAATTCTTCGTATCTTAGATTTTTCCGTTCATTCGCTTCTTCTGATTTTGTCCTCATAACAGACTGTTAATTCCCACATAATGACTTTCTTTAACTTATTTGAAAAGAGGACTAAGTCCGGACGCAATAGGATCTTGAAGATGTGATCCGGGAAATTTATTCTTTTTACCTATATCCACTCTAAGTTCCCAGTCTGTTGTACACGATAGACAATCAATTTATAACATTCCTGTCTGAATTAAATGTGTTTGTACGGATGGCTGTATTAAAGAGTTCAGCTATGTCTTTTAATATCTGATCACGGCACCATCTGTACCTACCATCAGCCAGCGCCGATTTGCAGCTACTATGTATGTGTTTTAATGACCGTAATTGATCGCATAAGGGGCATAAGGGCGATTTCGATTTAGACCATAGTTTTAGGTTAACTGGTCTTGGGAGAAGGTTGTAAAGAGTTCGGATTAGAAAGTTCATTCCTATTCCGTTACTTCATAGTTCAGACCATCTAACTTTTCTATGAATCATTGTTTCCCATTTTGTCTACGATCCTAGTTGTTTTAACCCAATCATCTTTGCTACTGTCATTTCCTCTTCCCCTGCTCGAATTTCGTCCAGTAAGAATCGATGATTTTCTTTGCCTACGGCTTTGTCAATTCTAACTGTGGGTGGGGGTGGGGGACCAAACCTTGCAGGACCAGTGTCAACAGTACCCAGTACTACTTTTTCGCGAAGACGATCTTCTGCCAATTTCAACTCTTTTACCTAGGTACCTCCACGAAATCGCTAAAAAAGAGCATAGCTTGATGAAAAAGACGCCAACCTTGCCGAAAACTAAATTTTATTATCTAAATGCTTGTGTTATTATTAAGAGGAACGACCAAAGTTTTTTTTTATTTTTAAAAAATTTTCCTTCTTTTTAGAACATTCTAAATTTTGATTAAAAAAACCTTTTTTTCTATTTGTATCAGCGGAACTAGTAAATAACATTGACAATTTTTAGCACGTTTTTTTTGTATGACACACATTAATTTGAAAAATCGGTGCAAAAATAGAAATAATTATCGGATGTTAATGAAACTTTCAGGAACTATTCACAGATGATCGAAATTATTATAAATGTTTTTTTTATGAAAGTCATGGTAGAAATATTTTTTAAAATATTTATTACCCCCCCATAACTAATTTTATGAAAACACTAGAAATTCGATCGCATCGGTTTTAGTGATTACAATAATTAAAAGCACAGGGCTTTGAGGAATGCAAATCATTTTTTTTTTTTTTTAATTGGATACGCAGTACCTGAAAATCAGCTCTGAATTGTAACATACAAAACTCAATAAAACAAAAATATTATTTAATTTCAAATGCTTTTATTTGCTTTTAGTTGTTTTTATGAATATGGACAATATTTTCTGAAAGCAAAAAAAAATTTTCGATGAAAATGAATTTTTAATACAATTATTTGTTATTTCATTAATTATAATAGATTTTACATTTAAGTTGTTAAAATATTATAAAATTAGTTAAAAGCCGCATCGGCTTTCCTAAGTGTCCTTATGAGATAGATCTTTTTTAGCGCGTTGTAAATTGTATCATTTTGACTAATCAGAAGATCCGCAGTAATTAAGAAATGTAATTTTGTGCTTATAATCGAGCTGTAATTATAAAATACGGAAGACCAACCAGAATATAATTAAGTTGCGTTATTTGAGTTAAGCATTGTTCTCCGCTGTTAAGGCCTTTACTTTTGCGAAACACGTGTGGAGAAGTTAATTTGATTTTTCAATTTCAACTGAGAAGGGTACCTACAAGTATCAGTATCATCTTATGAAATTTATATGATCTTATTTTTATATTAATCTCAGTTACGACATTTTTCCATAAATGAAATATCAAAATTAATAATAAAATGAATGCAAATACAAATAACAGTAGAATGTAATAAATGTACATAAAATTATAGTATTTTATGTACAATTCTGATAAAATTTCATAAGAAAGGTACCTATAAATTAATTAGATACCTTTCTTAAGAAATATGAAATTTAATGTCACTGTTAACAGTTTAATTTTAATTTCTTTACAATATATTTCCCATAAAGCATCATAAACGTAAAGGTGAAAGCTAAGTACAAAAAAAAAAAATTAGACCGCTGAAAGTTTTCGTTAAAAATAACGGGGTAAATAATTTGTTCACGTAAATGTAAATTATTTCACTTTTCTCCTTCCGTAGAACAAATTAGCCTCATGGAATTCGTAAATATATCATTCATCACGCGTCAAGAGACGCGAAAGTTTGACCTGCTTTGTTTTATTTTCAAATTACATCTTTTTGGCACAAAAGCTAAGTTAAGTTTGGTTCAAAATATTTTAAATAAACATTATAATTTCTGATTTTCTTAAAATAAGTTTTGAAAAAAATAATTGATATTTAAAAAATTTCAAAGTCAAATTTCATTTTTTTTAAAATGCAAAAAAAAATGGTCAATTTTGCTGACTCAAAAAAAAACTAGATTTTTAACGAAAATTTCGGACGTGCTAGGAACGATTAAAAATGAAAAAAAATACCCCAAAAATACTTTGACCTTTCCTCTTAATAATAACAAACATTTAGACGATAAAATTTTGTTTTCGTCAAGGTTGGCGTCTTTTTCATCATGCTATGCTCTTTTTTAGCGATCTCGTGGAGGTACCTACTTTTACCGCTTTCCATTTCCATCCAGTGTAGATTACAATATTTGCTCCTGCCACTTTTGGATCCCTGGAAAACTTGTATAGTATTACCGTTCGCACTTTAGCGACTTTGTATTCTTCTCCAAGGCTTTTAAATGGAAGTTGAAGAGTATGGGAATTACCGTAAAGGGTAGCGCTGCTGAGACACTTTGGTAAACCTAGCCATATTCGTAAACGAGCGTAAATCTTTTTTTCTATCTGTTCTACGGAAGCAGTAGTGAACTCGTAGAAGGACAACGAACACAATATCTTGGGCAGGCTAATATGCTGATAAATCCATACCTTGTATCGATTGCGTAAGCTAGACTTGTCTACTTTTTCTAACCATACTTCTATGATGTCCTTTGTTTCCTGGATTGGGACACAATCCTTCAGGGTATTGTCAAAACCCTTACCCAAGGTCATAATAGGGTTTTGCTTTAGATTCGTGATAAACTCGCCGGACAATTTAAAACGATCCCTCCCTGATGTTTTTCCTTCATTGTCTTTAAAATCTTCTCCAGTTTAACTGATACGTATTAAAAATATAAATGTAAGAGCAGTCGAATATTAACATCGCAAATTCCAACTAAACTGAACGTTCATAATTATACTTTTCGAATTTCATTACTCGATATGTAACCAGTCTCTGATCAAAAGCACCTTACCTGTCCTTCATCTATTGTATTTCTTATTTGAATTATCTAATAAAAAAAAAATTGCTACCAACATATTTCTACATGACCCATCATTTCATGTGCTCTATTGAAGCATCCAGGTTTAAGAACTACTACGCGAATCTCATATCTACTCTTTCAGTGCATCAAATAATACTGGTCACAAGAGCAAAACAAGTTACGCTGCTGTAATCATTTGCTGTAAGATACTCTATTCTAACTAACAAAAAATCGTTCATTTTACAAGATATTATCAGGCGTATTCCTTTGTTACTCCACGGATGAAGTAAGAAATATATATTTATTTTAAGTCCATACTCATTCAATCTGAGTACCAACATTTGTATAGACTGCAAGTTACAAGGTATTCTGAACACATGAAAGATTAAACCGTTTAGCGTTTCCATTTTGTGCATTGAAATTGATGTTTGTTTTGTGAACACAAGATAAGGCAGTTATTGCAGAAATAACGAACAACTTACTAATATATGCAGAATAACACTGTAAAAAATACGTATATCAATAGAATCCTGGAAATTAAAGTGAATATTCATTAGTCTCTCTCTCGCATATATATATATATATATATAAATGTGTATATGTATAATTTTGATTACGTGTACAAGTTGCTTTCTTTGGATTTGATTGATTTTTGTGTCAAATTTTAATCAGATATCGTTATTTTTATTTGGTAGATGTTTGTTTAAATCAAGGTAGTTGGGTTTTTATCTAAACAGTGTAATTACTATCAATTTTTTTTGAGGTTCCCGTTAAAGAAAATGGCGCCTTTCAACAATAATTAGAATTGCTTTCAGTTTCCTAGAGTCGAGGTGCACCTTTTAATAATTAAGCAACAGCAAACTGTCGTGAGATATACAGTTTAAATTAAATACATTAGGAAATGTATATTCCTTAAGATATTGAGGCTTGCCTTATCAGGATGGTTTCACTGTGAACTAAGCGGTAAGGACCACATTTCGTCTATAGGCATTTTTTATTTTATTTACTACACTCATGGGAATAAATGCACGATATCTGACAAAAGAAACAGTTTCGTTTAGAGGGAACGTTTGCTCTAGGCCGGTTGACATGCATTTCACCGTGTAAAATCTAAAATAACCGGAATGTCGAGGCAAACATCTACAGTTTCAGTATATTGGCAGGTATAACATGCATTTTTATACAGATAATCAAAGGTCTTTCCAAAAATTCACACATTCTACTATAAAATGTGACATAGAGGCTGACTTTTATGTATTCCGTGTCCCCCCACAGACGTAGGCGATCATGGCTCTCCACAACGCCGCAGCTCTTAATAAATGTTGTCTTTTTGCTATTTCTCTTAAACCATATTTTACCATCAATTTACCATGCCCATAACTTATGTTATGCGCGGTTTACCTTTGTCCTTCTATCTGTCCAGTGAGTATCATATTTTCCAAGCTCGCCTTCCTCATTAGGTGACCCCAGGAATTTTAAATGCTTCTTCCTGATGTTAAGTATGTTTGTTTTTTTTTTTGTTTTTTTTAATATTTCCATTTTCTCCAAAACCTCGACTTTGCTTAAATGTTTGGTTCATGATATCGTCAGAATTCTTCTGTAGATTCATATTTCTGTTGCTTCAAGTCTGTTCTTCATCTTTGATGAGATTGTGCAGCATTCCCTGTCATATAGGACAGAATGGACGTAACAATCCATTACTTTTTTCTTTTTAACGAAATTTTTCTGTTTCTTAATACTCTACTTTTGGAATATATATTTCATCATCTTTATACGTCTTCGGATTTCAATGTCGCACATTCCGTATTCTGTTAGAACACTTCCTATATATTGAATTCTTTTAATGTTTGATTTTGGTATCTCTATCTATAAAAGGCTGTGTGTGTAACGAATGCACGGCCGCATTTTTTCGACAGATTTGCACCAAAATTTACATGCATATGCTCCAAGTTAGTAGGAAGGCCAAGTGGAAAGAATCGATGTTTGCATGCTTCTACGGCAGTTTTCATGTAGTTTGCGGCAATTTTCTACTGGCCAGAGTGAGTGCCTATAGCTGGCTGCCAGGAATAGGCAGGAAGGTTCTATTGGCCAGCGTGTGAGCCAACAGCTTACTGACACGAATGTTAACTTACATGCTAGCATGCAAAAAGTGGGGGAAAAATTAAATCTGCATGGCACTTTACTCCAATTGGGTCATTTGCGTCCTTAAAATTAACGTTGATTCTGATTCCGCAGAACTGGGTTGGGTGTGAAAAAGTATTTATTAAAACTCTTTTCATTCGGTTTTTCCAGTTACGAGTCCATTTTTAAATCTGATAGTTTTGAGTTCATTTTGTTTAGTTCTTTTTTTGTAACAGATTTAATGTTTGATATAGAGCTTAGAAAAATTTTGCAGTGTGAGATAGGCAAGAAGTAAGACATGTAGCAACATCAGCACGGCAAAGGGCACTCCTTTAAAGGCAAGTTAGGGCAAAAATATATAAAGTCACGTGATAGCAATTGCTGTACGAGTCGTACGATTTTTGAATCAAGTACGGGCAACGCCGGGCCATGCTGCTAGTCCCATATAAAACGCAAATATAAATCCATTAGCTACCTGTAAGTGTAAACGAAACAGACCTTCTATCTGGTATTCCATCTTAGATATTTAATCCAATATAAAATCGCATATGCTTCTTCAGTCGGGTATATATCTAATGAATGAATTATTCTCAGTGTAATGTAGCTTTTGTTTTAGTCGGTTCGTGTCATCTGATTCATATAATATCCGAAAACAACTTTACTTTGTTTAATCGGTTTGTCTTCCTTCATATCAACAATGCATATATCAAAGATAATCGAAGATTTCGTACCGCATAAACCTGACAGTGCTATTATGAAAAAAAAACATTTATTTAGACTATAATTCATTGAAATCGAGTAGAAAATAAAGTAATGTTTACTCGTTATCATTCTGTTTTCCTGCATTCAATCAAAATCTATTATTTTGCCGATGAAATTTAGTATTTGACAAAAAATCCTTCGTCGCAAAATAACTTTTCTTGGTAACACCATTTACCACATATATACGTACACACACGGGGGAAATTGTCTGCCACACTGAAACGGAAGGCGCCTCTTTCAGAGTTGTCATGAAAGGATTTTATAAAATTGAAATTTCAATAAAACTTATACAAATGGATTTTCTTTGACAATTTTTATCTTTTGATTGTTGCACAAATATATACTTTATATAATGAGCCGAAGACATTTGGTACACAAAACATTTAACAACGTTGCATATAACACAAAATGGTGAAAGTTAAAAAGTGGAAATTATTTTCACTTGATCTTGAATATCAAGAAGAATCGTGCCAAAGACAAGATAGGTTCTAATGTGTAGTGGTGCGGAAAACGGTCTGGCTGAAATCACTCATTGACATACTTGACTAGATCTTGATAATACACCATTCCTTTGGAGCTAACATTTCAAGGTCGACAACGGAACAGTCATGTCAAGTATTCTTTACTACTCATATATATATATATATATATATATTATTTCTGTGTATAAAATAAGTAACGAGGATTTCACGTTTGCCAGTTTTGAATAACGAAAATAAAGATGACGAAACCTATTAATTTTATTGCCGTTTTAATTGTGATAAATTAAAATTTCAATAAAATTATCCATTTTTGAAATTTATTTCATTATCCGATGTTATTTTCCAGATGTCTGGCCTTTACACAAAATATACACAGGTTATATCATTTAGAACGTTTTCATATGCTTTAGTTAAAAATTGATTAAATTTTAAGTTAGAAATTTATTCACTAATTATGCAAGATAAATTTGTTCTCTTAACTCTCTAACATTTGTTTTGTCTTCTGCATAAAATACTGAGTGTTATTTTTTTCTAGAATATATTTAAAACATCAAAAAATAACACAGTTGCTGGCTTTCATATTAACTGAAACATTCTATGAGAAGTTGTGCATTGACCGGTTGAGACGGTGATCAATTTCTCAATCTCCTTATAAATAAATATCCAATCACTCACTCCAGAAGTATCAGTGTCTTCTCCAAATTAATATCAATCTAAATGTTATCTTTAAATACTCTTTCACAAGGTGATTAGAAAAAAAATAATTTTATCCCAAAATATCTGTATAATGTAGAATATTATAATAATTATTATTATAATTATTATAATTATTATTATTATTATAATTATTATTATAATTATTATTATTATTATAATTATTATTATAATTATTATTATAATTATTATAATTTTAAACCATATTAAATTAACAAATATAATTGTGACTGTCCTATGCTCTCAACCACTAAATGTTATTCAGTTAATTGGCTTCCTTCTGTCTTTTCTAGTAATATTTTTCTTCCACTGGTTCTAATGGACTCTTCTCTTTTGTACCTTATCTGCATGAATTTAAACGAATTACTACATAAGGAAATAGAAATAAATGTTCTACTTTTGAAATATTTAGATATAACCGTAAGTTATTTTCTAATATTTTTATGCACTTTTTTCCTCTGTAAATTCTAGTTTCTTCCTTCCCTCCCACCTAAGTTCTTCAAAGTTTAAATGTCAACTTCAGTCGCTATATTGTCTTCCTGAATCTTGTTCTTTATTTTCCGTTTTTTTTTGTTTATCTCTAATCTCATTCTCTTTCACTCCCCCCCCTAGCCCCCTTGCGATGTAGTGACATTATCGCCTTGCTTGGTGAAATATATAAAAACAAATTCTATGCAACAATTCAGTTGGGCGTTTAAAAAGCTGAATAAAAATATATCTTTGAAAATAAATGACAACATTGACGAGATAAAAAGAAATTGATCTTGCTTGCATGTCCAATTCAATTCATATCGGAATTGATTAAGTTATGATTGCTGATAAAAATTCTAACTAGGGAAATGCAGAGAGGCTCAATGCAATTATTCAGTCACAAGAAAGAAACGAAAAAAAAATTTGTTGGGGCAGTTGAAAATAAATATTTTGCATAAAAAGCAAAGGTTATATTTGAAAAATTATATTTGAAAATACGGAAAGAAATGAGCGAGAGGAGTGGCAAATTTCTGGAACATGATCAGTTGAGGCAGGCAGGAGAATACTTGTTTTGACAGTGTGAATGGTGTGGCGTAAGGGGGATGGAATGTTGGTGCGGTTAACCGGTTGCTTCTGTATAGCGTGCTTGAGGTGTTATACATACTGCATAGAAAGAAGTCGTTAGATTGCGATGGGAGGTGCGGTGAATGCCTTTCTAACAAGCGAGCAGGTAAATGGCATCTTTGGCGCTTCAGAATATGAATACTGATGAGATTTCTGATATTCAAAAAATCACTTGCACTCAGTCTTTTCCAATCATCGCTACTTGCAATCTATACACATTGCATCTACTTTATCTTGCCTTTTCAGTTTATACAACAAATATAACTAAAATATTGAACAATGAATGATATGTATGAGGTGATCAGATACAGATTTATTAGATACGCGCAATTTTTACCATTGGTCATTTTATGAAGACTAGCATAATAGAGGCATCCAAGTTCGAAATGAGTTTATTTATATACACAGGGTGCGATGGATAAATTGTCTAAATCATGCAAAAATGAAATAACCCTGAGAATTTATTTTATTAGATATATTTAACAAAATTGCACAAATATATCCTGAAATAATATAGAGTAAATATATACAATAAAACCGCCAGTGACTTCAACCACGGACTCCAAACAACTTCTGAATCTCGTGTAACTCTTCTGGTCGGTCTCTTTGTTTTAAGTTGGTGAATGCTGCTATTGTAGACTCGTCCTTTTTCTACCTATCACCCCTAGTAACAGAACAGTCTATACCTTACGCCTACGTAAGGAAAACTTCGACCAATAAAAAACCGTACTAGGCGAATCAACAAATCTCATTGGTTAACGACACAATAATCTGAAAGTTTCACTTGCAAAACAAAATTGCGGCAAAACTTCTTTGAGCCGATTTTGGACTTTCAAAAACAAATAAAAGAAAATACCGACTGACCAAAAGGGTCAAAGACGAACATCCACAGAGAAATTGCCAACATACTCCACGTCACTCGAAATCACGACTTTACCGCGCAAAAGTACATTAACGCTGACTCATTTGCAATTTAAACTCGACCAACTCTGGACATCAAATCGCAAACCTAAAACAACTTTGCTTATCCAAAGTGAACTATACTCACTACATTATTAAGTAACAATCAACATTCGAACGATTCAGAAATATTACAGTCAAAGGTAGACCACTCTATAAGAACTCATTCCTAAAACACTTAACATCGACATTTTTAATATTAATTAAAACAATTCCAGAAAGACTGTAACTGAACATACAAATACAAAAAGAGACATAGCGAAACCTCAAATATCACACACTTTGCCATAGTAACATATACCAAAATATCCTGTGTGTGTATATATATATATATATATATATATATATATATATATATATTTTAATTGTATATAAATGTTTTGTTGGTTTCTAAATTGAATATGTATTGTTTTCATTGTATTTAAATTTCGTTTATTTATTTGTTTGTGGATGCAGAAAGTCACGCAACCTATACAAATTCCTTCTGATTCACTCAATTACAATTAATTAATTCTGCACATCCCCAACACTATAATCCTTGTTTTCGTTTCCTCTTTGTTACTGGTTTCTCTCTCAACTGCACCCTACACATAATAATCAAGGGGACTGCAGTCTCTGGTGTTCGGTGGCCAGATGTATGGGGGTGATATGACAACAGAAATTGTATGGCAGCTATGAATGGGTTCTGCTGCTTGTGAGGCATAGTACAGTTTTCTGTTTCCAGGGTGTTCCAGCAGACACCCTCTTGACCATTGGCAGTACTAACCCCCTGGATATGGAACTTACTGACTTGGAGGGATAGTTTTCAATAGTTGCCTGTATCCGATCAACAAATTCAGAAGGTCTTTTCTTATCAGAACGAACAGAGTGATTTTATTTCTGAGCTGCCGTACCTTCGTAAGCTCCTGTAGAATCATTCAAATCGTTCCAAACATTCTGCACTATCCTTAGACTGACACCCAACACGCACTGAAATGTCCGTAATAGAGCTTACGGCTCGAATGCCAAGCAGTACATGCCCTTTCCAAATTTCTGGTGTAGTGAATTTCGACATGTTTTTTTTTTCTTTCACAGGCGCTACCCAACTGGCCTTACTATACTTTGTAGTCAACAAAATCAAATATAATCAATGCGCATGCGCGAAATTAAAACAAAATAAATATCGACAAATTACCCATCACACACTGTACGTACACGAAAACACACAGCTTTTCACTGTAAATCGGTTACGACTGAATAGTGAATACAATCAGGACTGGGTGTTCCTTACTTTCGGCCATGTTTAAGCTTATTAAATAGCAAGGAGGTAAATGAATATCAATAAATATATAAATTCTCCTTTGATATGAAATTGCGTGCAAAATATATAAAATTTCGAGAGATCATTAAGAAAAAATTTAATTCACCTGATAATCTGTTTCCTTCCGAACTAAACGGTGACTCTCTCTACCCTGAGAGATTCACGTTCGATTCCTGCCCTAGAACGCCTTTTTTATACTAAAATTTCTCGTAATTTCAGGCCGGTAGTGGAATATACATAAATATACATTTTAGCATAAATACGGAGCGCCTACTCGGACACTAGTATGCACTGATAACAACGTTTAAAGTGAAACAAATCTGTTAGATTAATATATCCGCTATAATAAAATGACTAACATTGTGTGTTTTTGAGGGAGATATACTATACTGACACTGGATCTATGATTTAAAGTAACCACATTGTTAATTTGATGGCAATCTCCCAACTGTATACGTCTATATTTAGATGTATAAAATCGAAGAAAAAATATTTCGTTGTCACATGTCATATATAATAAAAACATGTTGCGCAACTACTGCATAGATTCTTGTCCTGATTTAAGTCTGAGAAAAATGACACTGTTGGAATTGTTAGCCAATGTGAAGATTGAATGTGTACAGGATAAATATTCTATTTTTCCTGTTTTTGAAAGACCATATTCCTTGGAAGCAGGTGGTCATGTATCACCAAATATTCTTTTTGAGATCTGTCAACTGTTATATAATTATCCGTAATCTTCATAATAGAAACTTTTATTTTTATAAAATATAAATATTGATTCGTTTCTATGGCTTAACAAGCTTTTGCAGGATATTTGAACCCAGAAAATATTTTTAGATTGTATCCCTATTCAGATAAAATAATTTAGTGATGTAATTTTGACAATTCACCGATAAGTGTAGATGAGCCGAGTCCATACTTTTCCTAAGTATATTTGCGTGTAAGTGATTATAATGAACTCAACCGGAATTGAAACTCTCTCCCCGGTTAACAATTCCGAGCCATAATATTACACCAGCCACACATCCGGGTTTACAACATCTGTATTCCCAAGCGGTCTCCTACCTAGGTTCTGACTAGGTTCGACGTTGCTTAACTTCGGTGATCGTATGGAAACCGGTGTTTTATTGCGATATGACAGTAAGCCTTTTCTTTATATTATAATTCTACACTATTAACATCTATTAAAAAATACGAGATGAAATTTTTCATATGTAAAATTGAATTACAGAAGTGTACTTCCAACAAGCAGCGAAGCAAGAAACATTCATTGTAGTGCTTAAAAAAAAAAAAACAGAAGCCAGTCCAAGAGGACATTTAATATCTATTTTAAGGATACCATCAATTCCACATGCTTTGTGGATGCCCAGTTTAGAGAATTTTTAGAAAAATTATCGATAGTTTTATTTATATATTACACACATACATCTCACACAAAAAGAAACTTTGTCGTAAGATGAAAATCAGGCAAGTATATACTTGATGTGTCAAGCGGAGAATTGAAAGTGAATTTACGGTTTAATTATTTCTTTCTTATAAAGAACCAATGTAACCAAGCAGGCCAATACAGCGATAGCTTACAGAAGACAAAAACATTTTCTGAAAATCTTTTACTTTATCATTTTTCAACATGTTATATGCAATGGTGAATATTAATCCCAGATGTCGATATTTCACATTCAAACTGAATACGTAATTCGGCGTCAAAATGCTGGTTTCTTGAAACTTTCTTATGCTTATTTTTCTCCTTTTCGAATGTTTTACTCGGACTTGTGATCTCCTTCATAATCGCCATTTCTATTCATTTTTTTTAAAATACGCTGTGGATGCCCAGTTTAGGCGTGTTCCCTATTTATCGGACTTTAGATTCTTTCTATTTTTCTCCTTCGCATTTATATCATTTTTATATTGCAAAATGAATATACATATTTCCTCAAGGTAGATTCCGTTAAGCTTGATTTGTTGACAGTTATCGTTGATGTAGCCTTGAATTTGTTTTAAGTCTCTTGAGTTGTTCTCTTTTTCTCTCTCGTTTTGAATTTTTCATGGCTACGTT
The DNA here is from genome assembly GCA_903632075.3 of Acanthosepion pharaonis. Classification (NCBI taxonomy): domain Eukaryota; kingdom Metazoa; phylum Mollusca; class Cephalopoda; order Sepiida; family Sepiidae; genus Acanthosepion; species Acanthosepion pharaonis. The sequence continues at coordinate 104,572 of CAHIKZ030002350.1, forward strand.
TTCCTATTTCTACTTGTGTTTATCTTCGACTTACAAATATGGACAATTCTAACCTTCTCGAATCACCCTTTCAGCAAAAGTTTAAGATATAGCAATGCATATGTTAATTTTCTACAAATTTTATTTTCTATCCTCACACATTTATGCTTGCTTTAAAATATCTGGTAAGATTTTGTGCTGTGCAATATTTCTTGTCAGATTTCTAACACTCTTCCTAATCTCCTTAGCTTCTGAACAATTTTCGCATTTTGTTCATTTCATATTTCCTCATATTCATCTATCTTGTGCTCACATGTTTCCATCCACTTTAATATTGTATAAGGTCAGTATTATGTATGTTCCTTGTTGTAATTCCTATTCAATATGGGAAAACAAGAATATGGAATAAAATTATCATCACAAAATAAGCAAGGAATGAACACATGTAGTAATGTGATTTAACTAAATCAGTATTTATCACTCCACTCCAAGGACGGCGATAAGTGTTCGTGAAGAGGAGAAAAAATAAACAGGATTCTAGAAGAATAAATATCATACTTAACAAGCTATCGATTTATGTATGTAATTTTTAATATTTCGTAGAACTAATTGCATTTTTTAATTTATTGCACAATTATCACATTCAAGTTTTTATATCTGTTTGAATTAGTACTAATAGTTACAAATGTTCACAATCTTTTCTTTCTATCCTTGTTTACAGACGGACACTCACATCGGGGCGGATTTTTCACATCAAAACAAACACAAATGCATCCATGATTTTTTGCTTGAGCATACTCCAGAAAAAGTCAGTTTTCTTTCAACAAAGCCATGTATAATGTGCAGAGCTAAAAACAATATAGTTAATGAGATTTCATATTTGTCCAGATTAAAGGAAACTGTTTAGAATTAATGTAAAAGCTCTTTTCTTTTCAGTAGCATTTGTTGCGTGTTCAATCATTTCGTCAATGTGTTTTCTTTCACTTTTTTACAAAATAAAGGACTGCAACTCTCTATCCCTAGGAGTTTTTCTTTTAGATCGAATAGTGTATAAGCGTCTTGCTTTTTAGATTTAGATTTTTCATTTTAGCAGTTTAATATATTGCATTGCCACGAGCTATCATTCCAAGAATTATTATTTCATATATTTTGAAAGCGAAAAAAAAAGAATATCTAATAACTGAACCATGTCAATTTATTTAAATTCATGCTGAAATTATTCTGTACTTAGAACATTTTAAGACTGGTCAGTGATGTATTTGCAGTTAAGTGATTGAACTTAGATCAACGATATAAAATTTAGGTGGCAAGAAAAATATTTTAATGAATATAAAGATACAGAGAATAATACCTATTGAAAGTCGTGAAAATCCATTTCATTTCTTCACATAGATTTACGGTCATATCACGTTGAAATTTATGATCGCCGTAGTTAATCAATATCGACTTCGGTTAATATCTAGTTCAGGAACGCTTGCGAATATAAGGTGATGTAAGGTTGGATGTACAGGTGGTGTAATGGATAATGACTCGGAATTATTACTCTGAAAGTCGAGTTGGATTCCTTTAATGAATCTAACTCTTCCCAAGATATGGGTTAATAAGTAAAACTTTAAAAAAAATCTGTTACCACCCCAAAAAAAAAAAAATTACATTATTAAAATATATTCTGAATTTCATTATCTTGTAAATGGTTGTTAAACCGTAAAAAACGAATCAACCAATCAAGAGTTCATGTATATTCATCCGCTCATCAATTACTAATTAAATATACTTAAACATGGTTTGTTAATATAATAATATAATTAGTTCGTTTTCTTTTTTCTTTCTTTCTTTTTTTTTTTTTTTTTTTTTTTTTTTGTTAATTAAATCTTGATATAATCATTTGATTATGTTAAGCCATTTAAATCTTGATTCGGTTTCTGTTAAAATATATATCGATAAAAATGGGCTCTCGGCGATATATTTGTGATTTATATACTTTTCGCAAATCCAATGACCCATCGGGGGTACCACATGTCCTGTAACCGCATTAGAAATGTTTCTTGGTCAAGCCCAAACCTCTCCGTTTTGAATTCACTTTTTTTTTCTCAGAGACAGGTTGCCATGAAAGGCTATAAAACCCAGTCTGTCCTATTATTTTACATATGGAGGAGAAGATGATTATTCATACCCTTTTCCAAGGGTATTAGCACGTAATGAATGTCACGGATCCGAGCTGGAGTCTTCGATTTCTCAATCCGTGCCGCTACCGATTACTCCACCGTACGTCCTCTGTTAATATAAATAGGAACTATTTTGATCGTATTGAAAGTCATGGATCTGGAAAGCTACAAAAATGGGTATACTTGCTAGAATCAAATAAAAAAAAATATATATATATATATTGGTCACGTTTCATTTTTCTGTGATTCATAATGCTATTCCAGTGAAAGTCCCTCTTCCAAATGTATTTCTTTTTGCGCGTGCGCTGTCTATCCTTGATTTTGGCAGGAAATGATCTCATTCTAGATCAGGCACTTAAATTAATTGCATACAATTATTTTATACACAGAATACATATTAAGGGTCTGCAACTGATATGATGCTAAACCTACAAAAATGTATTAGACTTTAACTTGTAATTAATGGTTGTAAATCAATTATGCCCTCCGATTTAAATATGTTGGCAGTTTTGTGAGAGTTTTCAGCATTTAAGTGGAATCTTTGAGGAGGCCATTAAGGAAAATGATTCCATTAAATCATTTAATTTTATCGCAAAATTCTTGGGAATTTCAAGCATTCTTGATTGTCATTTTAAAACTAACCTTGTCTGACAATATGTTCCCTTTAACAGATTGGTTTTACGCGTGCAATCGTTTCATTATTTATAAAGAAACTGATTATTTTTAATGAAAATATGCCTAAAGTGAATGTGGTTATAAATAATGAAACGATTGCACGCATAAAATCAATTTGTTACGATGGAAAGTACCGAAAGTCAAATGTGCTTTTAAAATGATAATGAAAGATACATGCACATGTTTTATTCAACTAATTGCAGATGTATAGAAAACATACAAGGAAACGCATAGCAAATAAGTCCTACATTAATTTAACCATAAAGAATTTATCTACCGGTTGGTCTGAAGGTCTTATGACCCGTTATCATAAAATGAGAACAATAGAAGAATCAATAAAGTAGTAGAACAAAGCATATGTACAGTTTATTCAATTTCATTGACACTGTCACATAACGAGAAGGTTTGTATAAACACCGTCATTTTCGTGGCACAAAATGATGCGTCGACAAGGCCTGTGTGATATCTTAGAAAGCAGTGCATTGTTGATTGTTTCAAAGGCTCTCTGGACGGCATCGTTCAGCTGATGTTCATTCTGGTAACGTTCATGTGAAACTCACTCCTCGATACCCCACAGAGCGTTGAAACCGTAAATTATATTGTATATTGATGACAAGACTTTTGGACCACTCTGTACATTTGGCTGCACGAAATACAATCCATAACACAAAGTTGGTTCACTGTCACATGCGAGATGATTTTTCTCTCCAGAATGTATCTTGCATATCTAAGTATACCATCCGTGCATGCTTTGAATATTGCTGCCACATATGGCCCGGTTCACCTACTATTTACCTTAAGATACTTGACAAAATCCAAAGAATCAGCAATATGATTAGTCCTTATCGGACGGCTTGACTTCAGTCACTTTCTCATCACTGTAAGTTTGCCTCTCTCTGACTTTTAAATTTAAGCGCAGTACAAGATTGGCGTCTAGATTTCATCGGTTTACTGTTAAGCTAGCTAGATATTGTCGTAAGTTCTATGTAAACCTTCTTCTCTCGATTGTGGAACTGCTTTCCGATTCCACGGTATCCAGCCAACTTCAATCTTCAAAAATATAAAGGCAATGTCAGTCACTATTTTCTGCCCTCTTGATTACTCTTTCCAATTAATTCTTCCACACTCTGTAAGACCTTCTGTCTTAATGGCTTTACTGACTTGCATGGGGTAATAGCGATATTGTGAGGTTCTTCCCAATTGTATAATCTGCCTGAAAGTCTGCAAGTCCGGACAGAAAAGGAAATTATACAAAACATCCTGGCGCATGTCTAACTCAATATGCTCTAAAAATGAGCATGCTTAAGCACAGGCATTCATAAACGTACATATATGCGTGTAAACATCAAAGTGAGAACAATATTTAAATGTTCACTTTATTCCTCGAATATATCATTTGGACGATACTTAACTAGCACACACACACACACACACACACACACACACACATATATATATATATATATATATATATATATATATATATATATATTTAGCCATCAAATGTTTAGTAAGACATGTTGATTAAATATGATTTATCATTTTATAATTGATAAAGATAATAAAAATATACCATACACACTCCTCGCCTTCATGGCAACACTTTGCCCACATCACTACACTCAGCAGTTTTACGAAACTTCATTTGTCTCTAACCAATGTCTTTAAGTCAAAAGCTTGGACCATATTTATTCCGAAGTGATATTTGGACAATTTCCTCCTTAGCTGAAAAGGATTATTAATAATTTAGAAGGAGTCTATCAATAAAATTAATCATTGAAAATGTTTGTTGCCTGTAATATATACGCGGGTATGAAGTTCAAATTAACCTAAGATGATTTAATTTAAGCAGTGATCTGATTACGAATGTTCGTTACTAAAATGTACCCGAAAAAGAAGCAAGTGAACTGAGAAAATGAATAATAAAATGCTGGAGTATGTGACTCACATCAGTGTATTCAGAAAAAAAATTCTTGACTGGTTAACTTGTGAGCTGATCCCTTAGCCGCTTAACACTGGGACCCGCCATGCAACGTACAAAATTGTGAATCCTCCCCACTCCCTTTGTATTCCATTCGTAAGAATTTCCACTTGGATAGACTCCTTCCAAGAACTGCTTTTTAGAACAAACTTCCGGTCGGATGTTTTTCCAGTCATTACAATATAATTGTTCAGGCTCAACTTCAAGAAATGTGCATCTTTCTTTTACTTACCAAACAAAACAGAGCAATCCTCTACATCGAGCGGCTCTTGTCCCTTATATTGGTCGTGCATTAGTATTTAAAAAAAATACGTGCACTAGAAGCGTTTTTCGCGATTGGACTGTTATCTGTTGTCTTAGACATGGACTCGATTCTATTCATCAAATAATACATTTATCGATGTCTCACATGAGTAATTCTCCAATGAGTGCCTTGAGACCTTTAGCAATGGCATTAATTAACATTGTGTCTTATTGATACACTTCTGCATTTTTGTAGAGTTCTGTGTGTTGGCCGCCAGACTTCATCTAAATGACAGTCTAAATATGAATTGGAAAAACTGGCATCAAACATTTTGTAGAATGCTATAAAATATTCTACGAGGAATTCTGTGTTTCGTGTTTGCATTTGTATTTTTCAAATCTTATATAAATGTATAACTATCTGTAGCTGCATGTGCGTGAGAAAGCGTGGCTATATGTGCAAATACGTATCCTTCAGAGTACAATTTAACGCAATGTTTGGCTATTAATATACGTACATGTGTGTTCCCGTCCGAGATACCGAGGCGATTTTTCTATGCCAACACGGTTTTCTTTCTTACTGGTCACAACACATACGTCCTATTCAATAGCATATCAAATATAACAATTATCGCTATTCTAAAGATATCCATCCAATATGCTTTCTTTCCACATACATTCTTTTTCTCTTTTCAACATTTTCTTTTGTTTTCCGCTTTTATTACAGCCTAAACTATTGTGCCCTTCGATCGGAGCCACTTAACGTGGAAAACAAAAAATGTGAAGGGAAGATCTGGCTTTCAGACAATGAAATTGGCTGTTCTGCTAGAAGACTTCCATTACACAATATCGATTGGGACGAGATGAATCTTTCCCATTTTTGCCAGTGCTGATAGACAAGCGAACTTTACGCTGATCTTATTTTTACTTTTCTCTTATAGAAATTTGCATGTCCTTTACTTGTGGGATATATAATGTGTGTGTTTACATTTATGAATCGTTTGTAAGTAGGCCTGATTCAAATGTCACTTACGTATGCATCTTTACATCTGTAGTCCCCAAAGTGCAAACAATTTTTTATATATGAGACCAGGAGATCATCATCGTGGTGAATCTTTGATTTTATATATATATATATATATATATATATATATAAAAAATGTGTGTTTACAACTTGAAACGTTTGCTAGTAGACCCAACTCGGATATCTTTTATGTATGCATCGTTACCTCTTTGCACACCAATGTGCCAATACTTTATCTATCTCCCTTATATATATATATATATATATATATATATATATATATATATATTACAGCGTGCCCCCTCGTCACCGAATGTAACACAGGTTCGAAGTTTAGAGAGATTATCGGCAATGCTGTAGAAAATTCGCCTAAGCCCAACTTGGCAATTTAATTTTTGAGGACATCTCGGGCTCCGGCCAATAAACCCAGGTTCCCGCACCCACCAAATGAGAAATACTACCTGGGTAGAAGCCGCCCTTCCGCAGGGATTGCTTGAGCTCAAAGTACTATACCCTCGCAACCCCCTGGAAGCAAATGAACTCAACCGTTGATTTCTACGTACGAGGATCCGCCAACCTCATTCAGTTATGTTTGTGTCATGGGAAAATTCAGCATGAGTACCTCCAGGTGGTGTAATGGTTAGCAAGTTTGTCTCGCTAGAACAATTACGAATGAGTAGTGAGTTCGATCCTCACTGGGTGCCCCATACTTTCGGCCTTGTGCCACATCTAAGCTACGCTTGGAAAATAATTATATAATGTGTGTGTTTACATCTATGAATCGTTTGTAAGTCGGCCTGATTCAAATGTCACTTATGGCCCAGTTCACCTACTATTTACCTTAAATAAATTGACAAAATCCAAAGAATCAGCAATATTATTAGTCCTCATCGGACGGCTTTACTGATTTGAGTAGCGATCAATATATCGTGCAAAGATAAAGATCTGACATAGCAACATCATTTGCATTTCTCCTGTGTCTCTTAGACTTTCAATGACACATTTCAATATATATATATATATATATATATGACGAATTTATAACTGATTATTTTTTCTATTATTAAATGCCTTGATATGTTTTTATACATTTTAAGCGAAGGTATTACTGTGCCATCCACAACTGTTTCATCTTTAAGATAATTTATCAGGCCTCTACGATAGCGGGACACATTTTATTATTGACTACGTGGGTAGTTAAAAAAAATGAGATGTATCATTATTATTATTATGACAAACTCGATGTGGGCACCGATCATTTTGTTTCGTTCAATTTAAAAAGTTGGAAATCCTGGTTTTGCACTTGATTTTTTACTTTTTAGCGGATAAAGTGAAGTAGCTCGTCGAATAGTATTAGGCTTTGATATCAACTGTTTTTTCTGCCTTGCTCTATGAAGAGTTCATTGTACTAAATTATTGGTCTTTCAACTATAATACTATATATATATATATATATATATATTAAGCGTTTTACCCCAATCAAGGAGGGAAGCCACTAGGACGCAAGGGGTTACAGAAGATATGGAGCATGATCAGATAGGAGTGATAGAGGAAAGGATGAGGAGAAGGATTGTGGATAGATCAAGGCAAATGGAGATGTTGATTACATTACATTTGAATAGTTGGAGATTATAGCTCTCAGGGAAACTGGAATAGGAAAGAGAGTTCCACAGGCGAGAGGTGCGATATATTAAGTTATTGGAGTAGAAGAGACGGCTACATTTACAAGTTTCGACAATGAAAGGGTGAGAGCGGGTAGTGGCCTTGTTAATGATCGACTTTTTCCAGGGCGCAATTGGATGTGTTCAGAGATAACGATAATCGATCTTGCCTTGTTGCACCCGACGTCTTTAGTCAACAAAATCTGTACCATATTGGATATTGTGATGGATTTCTAGATTTTTTTTCTTCTCTTTCTTCATGCAGGGACCGAAGAAGGGGATACATTTTGCTTTGGTGTTGATTTGAGAAGAATAAATATCGTTTACAATGACCATATCATCAACACGTTTTCTGGTCTGTTTCAATCAAGAAGTTACATGTCTTTAGGCGCTAATTTAAGCGTCCTCACCTGCGAACTGAATCTCTAACCAGTGGCCGCAATGAACTTGTATATGATAAATGGCACTTTGCGTTATACAATCATAAGCACGCCCCCATATCCATTCATTATTAGTGTTTCAGCAGCATTCCGAAAAGTATGGAAGTGATATTGAGGCCAGCACAGATCTATGTTAATAGTATCTTAAATTTGGAAGGGTTGCGCCTTCGTTCACATAGATATGTCCCGTTTTTACTAATCTTATAAGATAGTTGAACTACTTGACGAATCAAACACCTCAGTTCAGTCATCCAAACTAACAGGTATGGTGCATAATAACTTTTTTTATTTTTAGCCATTTGAGTTTTATTAAACATAATTCGAAGATTCTTACTTGGATTCTTCATAATTATGGCGCCGATTTGAAGTAGGCAATTTGGAAACGGTATGGAAGTTGAGAAATTAAATGTTTTGGGACGGTAACACTTTCATGAAACTTGAATAAAGATTTTGAGCACATTTTTACCACTATAGACAATTTTCTTTGTTTTTTTTCCCTGCATTCTTTTAAGCAAATAGTCATTTATTGGTTGACTTACCAAAATCTCAACTTTGTAAGCCTACCCCTATATCAACAGTAAATTTTCAGATCTAAACTCATACCTTAGCTTCATTGTAGCATGTTTTTAGAAATAGTTTCATGGTAATTATTCTGATGAGATTTCTTCTATAGTATATAGATGTCTCATCTTATAGGTGAAGTGGCAAGATAGATCCGTAAGTTCTACGCTAACAGTTTCTTCTCTCGCACTGCTCACTTCGGGAAATATCTCGTTTTCGTTTCCTTTCTATTCAATATTAATCTTCAAATATTTGAAGACATTATCAGTGGTTTCTTTCTTTCATAATTCCTATTTGTTTATAGCTCGTTTTTTTTTCTCTTTAATTTATTTTTCACATTCTTACATACAATGGCCCCTTGGATTTTAGCGAGTTCATTGCATTGCTATAGTTGAGATGAAGTCAAATCACAGATTTCTTCCATATTACATTTGTAAGGAGAAAGGTCGGACACTTTCTACACAGCTCATATGATGATAAAGTGACAATTGTAAAAACTGATTAAAAAAAAAAAAAAAAATCATTGTGAATGTGTGGGTGTGTATAAAAAAAAAAAAAATGCCATCCCCCTTTATATATATATATATATATATATGGTTGTTTCTGTCCGCACTCACTCACTCATATTAGATTGCCAGCTGTGTCTCCTAAGTTCACTGTTGAAATTACAATGTCAAAAATTACTTTTCTCATTTTTCGCTGGTGGAATTTTTTTTTTTTTTTTTTTTTCGGTATCTTAATTTCCCCTGAAATTTCATTTTCAGAAATTTAAATAAAATACCGATAATTAATTTTTATCTCCTTCAATGCCGGTATTTTATATTTTATTTTTTTTTTTTTTTTTTTTTTTTTTTCTCTGAGGTTCTTTCACTCTCAGTAACCTCTTGCGTCGTAGAGTCGCAAGCACCTTTCTTGGTCTAAAATGATTACCCCATATATATATATATATATATATATATATATATATATATATATATATATATATATAATTTTATAATTATACATTCTTTTCATATACACAAATATTTGTTGTTTTTTTTTGTTTTTTTTTATATAATAGTATTAATAACATTTACCGGCCTGAATGTCAGAAATTTTCATAGAAAATATTCGATTCCTGTCGGAGAAGGAATATTTTCTCTGAAAGTTTCTCAGATATTCAGGCGAAAAACTGAACATTTACATAAATATTTGTATCTATAAAATGAATGTGTAAACATAAAATGTCTTAAAAATATATGTCGGACTTTGTCCATTTCATAATGTGTGTGTGTATATATATATATATATATATATATATATATATATTAGTGCGCAGTCACCGATCATGAGTTTCAAAGGCTTTCACGCAATAGTCAGGCGGTCGATGACTGTAGTGTGAAAAATAGGAACCTTTATACTACAAAGCAAGTCCAAGATGCTACGAGTGAAGCCGGTGCGTGCATATCATTCACACTCCAGCCAATTTCACCTTATACTATCCTGCAAAGATCAGAATATCCGTATATATCACAATTAATAATAAAACATAAAAACTCTTTCTCTTCTAGGCAATCCTAAGCAGATCCATTTTGCAAAAGCTTATATTCTCTCTCTTTCTCTATCATTCATATATATATATATATATATATATATATATAGTGTGTTTGTCTAGGTAGATGTAGAGAAAGTGAACTGCAGAAATATATTTCCTGAATATGAAGCTACTTTAGAATCATCCATTCAGACGCAAAGCAAAGGTAAACCTATCAGGACAATCCTTGGCAAGCAGGATAACAATTCCATATCAATTGAACTGTCCATATAGCGAGCGATGTATCTCTAAGCGCATCTCAATCTGATTGTCTCGATCTGTTTTTCTCTTTATGGAGTTCTTATCTCTCGACCTGTCACTCTGAAAATAACCCTCGTTCCTTCATTCAATTGCAATGTCGCTCATTCCAACTCGATTTGTTTTCGATTTACTTTCGTATAACGAGGTTTATTCAGTCTTCATTCTAATTCGTCCCCTCTTACTTTACCTTTTCCCCCCCAATGGAAATTTATTTGCATTCTTCCCTATCGATGTTTCTAAATGTTTCCCCATAGCGACTGTTTTCGACCATTTTCTTCCACAGTAAATATATGGTTTGCTCTTATTGCATATATGGCAACAATCAGACGAGCCTATCTACATACATTTATATATATATATATATATATATATATATATATATATATATAACGTGGCTGATAGGTAAAATATATAATAGGTTAATATTATTGTATAAAAGTGGAAGGTATTTCTGAATTGCAAAATGTCCTGACAGTCAATTCTATATCACAACCTTTATTTAATCAGGGTTAAACAAGTTAAGCGAAAAATAAATAACCAAACAGAGGTACCACATGATATCTTCCAGAAATGATTCAAGGTATTAAGAGACAGGAAATCGTGATTAACTTCTAGACAATATTTAATCTCTATATAGCAGGGAATGCAGAACCTCCTCGGTAATAATACTGTGAAGCGTCAGAATTGCGTCTACCGACGGACGTCGTAAATACCACTGACAGGTCTAGTGAATTAATTAGGAAGTTTTAAGGAAAATATAACGTTCCAGGAAAGTTATACTGGCAGTGAAAAACAGGCCGGTGGAAATTGCAGAAAATCATGTTGATGAATGTCACCTTAAGAAATTTAAAACGCATATGACGTATTGATTGTATGAAAAGCAACGAATAAAGTATCAGTACGTGTGCATCCATGACAACAGAACAGGGAAGAAGATAAAGAATAGAAAAGGAACTAAGAATAATAAGAGGAAGCAATGGATATACATAATTATTCCTGTCCTAACGGGACAGGCTAGATTAAAGAATACATACTTGCTATAGCAGTGATATACATGATTGCAACATATATACAATTTGTGATTTCCCTTTGGGTGTTTTTTTTTTTTCTGGCGTTATATTATCAATATTAAGTATATATGAATAAGTCTTTGGGAGATTTAGTCTCTTTATTCTGTAGTGACAGTATAATGATTTCAGGTACACCCTTTTCGTAAATTCCACATATTTCTAATAACTTTTGAATATGGCTAAATATTTAGTTACAGATTTTAACAAGGGTTAAAATGGACCTATTAAAAATTTATTTCAGACATTTTGTGCTATTGAATTTGTGTTTAACATAATAACTTCAGACATATATATATATATATATATATATATATATATATATAACAGCTTTAAAACCAATAGGATGATGGTTCTAGTTTTGAAACTCTGGTTACGACTAGAACTGTCCTTTCATAAGTTTTAATTTATATATGCATTTTTCCTCTCTTTCTAGGCAGTTTAGTCTTCATGCATTTTACTGTGTATCTAGGCCATGGATTTTCTTCTTTTTAAACATTGTTCTTCGAGAATTTGCCTGGATAAGAGCTTTAGGTTTTGGCAAATTGTTCGTTGTTTCTATCGTTTTCTGTTTTCCACTGAGATACACACACGCATTTTATTATCCATAGAATGCACGATATAAAGAAATGAAAAGAGAATAATAATACAATAAAGGAAATGACATCAGTTCGGTCTCTTCACTGAAAATATATATTTATATAATCTGTGTATATGTAGCATTAATATCTTTGTAACTAATTATTTTTACAATGAAAACCAACAATTATTAAGCATATTCAAGTTCATGTCAAAATGACCATTAGTTTCATCACATTAGGTATTTCGATTCAGCAAACCTGATGAACATATCAGTCTTCAAAATGAATTTGAATTCAGAGCTGACACCTGTCTAAATTAAAATGTCTCGTCTGCTCTGTTGTTAATAAGATTACCGGGGTAAGTTGGATTCATTAATTCCCCAAGGGCAATTTTTCTATGTGAACATTATCAGCGCGTACAGAACTCTGCCCATCAGCTTCAATCACAACATATTCGTTTCCTTTCTTAATTATTTTTTTTAATTTTTTGTCAAAATTCTTTAAACAATAATAAAATGTATATTTGCTTACTTATTCATTATTTCTGCTCCTAAATAACTCAGATTACTCCTTTGCATCAAGTCTAAATAGGTAGTATTACAAATTTGGTAAATTATGAATACAGTCCATTTTTTTTTTCCATCGATGATATATACACATGAAATAGACCGAATGCAAACTTCCGGCTGTAAAGAATGCCCGGGATAGTGTCATGGGCACATAAGCTTTGAAATTCTCTCTTGGTTTATTTTGGAAATAACGACCATTCCCGAAATCAAAATCGTTTCCTCTAAACAGCTTTTCTTTTGTGTGACTTCAATAGTCGCAATCTGGAGAGAAGTGAAAGCGAGCCCATACGGCGAACAGTAGCTATGATTTTCAACGTTTTCTTCCTTTACCGACGCCATTATTCCATACTTGAGTTCTAATATGGAGTTGCAACATTGGGTGCATTTCCATATGTGTAAATTTTAAAATGTTTCATGTGTCTGAGCCAGTAAGTATAATATTGATTGATACGACATAAGATTATATGTATTGCATAACATATAATGAAATGCGCATATATATATATATATATAGTTGTATATTTAGGCAGCAATATTTCCTTTATGCATGTTTCATTAAAAACGACAGACAAGGAACTACGGTTAAGCTTTTCATTTAATTTTTCTTGTGTTCTGATAAGTTTTTTTTTTCTGGACAAAGGGTGTGTAAGAACTGTCCAAATGTTTTATATTTCTGAGCGCTTCGGCTATATCTTTAGCCATTATCAAGGATGATTCGATTTTTCAGCTTAATTGAGTGTGTGCCTTCTGTGTATGTATTGACAATGGCTAAAATTATAACCGAAAGCGATCGGAAATATAAAACATTCGGAGGGTTCTTACACACCATTTGTCTCGAAAAGAAAGCTCTTGTCATAACACAAGAAGAATTAAATAAAAGCTTAATGAAACATGCATAAAGAAAGGATTGTTGCCTAAATATACAGCTATATATATATATATATATATATATAGTTTTTAATGAAACATGCATATATATATATATATATATATATTATGTGTGTCAATAGGGTTAGTCTGATTTTCTTCCTCTTTAATCTTGTAAATTTGTGATAATTATTAAATTAGTCTGTAATTGGAACATTAGTTTTTGGGGTTTTTTTGGGGGGGTTACTTTTTTAGCTAATTATATTTTCTAATCGGATTCTGAATGAGAAAGGTGCAACATGGGGCACAAAATGCCTTTCAAAAACTCGTGTCTGATTCATAACTTGAATAGGCAGGCAAGTACACACAACGATACACAAAAATACATTGATATCATTGGATTTGTGTGTACTTTAAACACTTGTGCTTAAACTTTTCTTAAAATCCTTGGTAAGGATATATTTTCTTAATGTTTTGTTCACATGTCATGTTTTCAGTTATATTTCATAAAAATGTAAAACTGTTCCCTTTTGTCGTTTTTAGGCGATCATATATCCTATGGTTACTATTTGATTCCGCCACAACCTAAATTTTATAAAGTTAAATTTTACCTTCGTAGTAAGAAAATAGTTACTAGTGATACCTTCCCGAACCCTTAAATCCTTTTATATACGTGCCTTAGGATATATATATATATATATATATGATACGTTGATGACACTCACGTAATACATTTCTTACGCCTCGGTCTAAATTGTGCCGCTGGTTCTTTATCAGTCCGAAACGTATACATAAATATGTAAATATAATCAGTTTGATTAACCTCCTATCTGTCTTGTTTCTATGTTCGCGCGGAGACAAATGATCCCATATGATGCCCAATCATTATAAATAATAGGTGAACATTGGAAGTATCCTCGTTCGGTTCACCGCAATAAAACTATCAGATGAGCGCAGTTCATCTCAGAAGTGATAAAATTGTGTGTGCGCTTCTGAAATATGAGATTGTGCGTTTCCCGAGAATCTAGCATGTGATTTGATGGTTCTACCAAAGTACTTCAAAACCCTATTCCATGCAGAGAATTAATTCCGTTATTTTTGGCTTTTTTTTGGGTGGGGGGTCGTTGATTTTCTTGATATTTATTCTTTAACATACAGAATTATAGTAATGATTTTCCAAGCGTAGCGTAGATGTGGCAAAAGGCCGAGAGTAGAGGGGGCACCCAGTGAAAATCGAAGTCACTACTCAGTCATAATTATTTTAGCGAAACAAACTCTATTACACCGCCTCGAGGTGCCACTTTTCGTTGATTATTTATATATATATATATATATATATATATATATATTTTGTTAATCTTTGCAATTTAAAGGATATCTGGTGATTTAACGTAAAATACTAAACAACGTATTTTTGACCCAATCCGACATTGATGCTATTTCTATTTAGCAACCATTCTTTTATCATTAATCCGTATCGTTCGATTAACTTTCTTCATCCATGCATATAATCCAAGTTAGCATCATATGATATTTTTTTTATTTTTACTAACGAATTCATGGAAACCATTTAAAACATATTTGACTTAATTGTTTTTATGATATAAAATTCTTTTCCGAGTTATTTAATGCATAATTATATTTTATTTTTTTATAAACTTTACATAGGTAGATATAGGTCTGTTTTGTCCGTGAAATAAAATTTAGACAAAGATCCGGTTTGCACGCGTATTGAATAGTAGAGACAAGTCTCTTTTGTACAAGAGTTGTAGCAGACACAATGAACTAGAACCTGAGTCGAATGGAGGAAATGGTGGACGGGACATGTTTTATTCCCGAACAAACAGTCCGTCTTTGTCTGGCATGAAGAACTACGATTTTAGAGAAGCGAGTACGTCTTTACGTCAAAAGCGACCCTTCTAGTCCCACAAAAAATTGATCGTTAGCAACTGTGTATAATATTAGCGTGTCTGGGTAGAATCGATGAGGGACATCCGCGTGTGTTAGTGCTCCATTCTGATGTGCCCGTACGTCCAGTATCTATCCTCCAGGCGAGAAACTGGCGATTCCCCCTTTTAAGTAGGTGATGAGAGATGTCTCTGTCGGGGTACATCATACCGTACGTACAGTTGTGACAGAAGGAACGAACAACGAAGCGGATACATGGAACAGAACAACGAAAAACACCAAGAAACCTGTGTAGAGAGAAGACACCTCTAATGTGAAAACCCAAAACAGTTAATTTCTTTCGACCGCAAGAATCAAACGGTTTTACCCCGGTTCGGTTTTCACGCGTTTCAAAATTCTATACCTATATCCGGTTTGAACGAGTTAAAAGTGTAGACGTAAGTTTGGTTTGCACGCCAGTCAGAAACGCAGATAATAGTCCAGTTGGCAGTAGATCAAAACAGTTAAATCGGAATATCAGTAAGGTAGATATAGGACTGTAAACATGACATTTTCATTTTTTTTTCATTTGTTTCAATTTTTGACTGTGTTGCATCCGACTTATTCTTGACTTGATCAGGCAAGGTTGGTGGTTAATTTTCCATTAACCGATTTTTGTAAATTACCGAGTATTATTTGAAAATAGTCTTGTATGACATTGAGTATATACACTGAATATCTTGTCACGTTTGACCCCTTTCAAAATAGGTGATGGATATTGATTTATTTTACAAGATATTAATTCATACTTATGATTTTTCACGTTCTAATAAAAATGTTTATTGTAACTCGGTTCAGAATAAATATATTGAAATTATGTCTCTGAGTGTGTATCGTATCCTACACACGCCTGTAGCTCAATTTCAAATGAATTTCGTGCTCATGAGTTACGGGACTCGATTTCCTAACTGATATTTATAGCCTTTTTTTTTTCTTTTTAAACAGAACGCATCAGATATTTTCTGATTTCAGGCCGTTAGAGTTTCAAATGTAGTTTTGTGTGTGTTTGATTTCTTTTCATTTTAGAAACCGCAAACTATTTTAACTACATTAAATGCAAGTCTGCTTGTTAAGTTTAAGAAACATTTAACAGGTTGTGTATTTTCGAACGTGTAGGGAAAAAAGAACGTTATTAGGGATTTTGATAAATCCTCTGATAAAATCAACGCATTGCACATTACAAAAAAAAATGTCCCTTCATGATGTAGGCTGTCTGCATCGTATTTGTTCTTTTATATCTTGTGCAAAATGCTACCGATTCTTCTGAAAGAGCATTGTGTGGTTTCCCGTTGCATTTCTCACTGTTTGAAACTGAGAAAAGACCCTATCTTAGATGGGTTATCAGTCACGACTGGAAAGTGCAGGCTTGTCTCTAAATGACCACATGCTGAATTCCATATCTCCTATTTAATAAGATGATTTAACACAAATTTCGGAATACTCTAATTAAATAATTCCAATATAAATGTACTATCATGTTAATTACAAATAACAATCTTTCTAAAATAAAATTTTAAACCAGCAATTGCAAAAAGATGAATTCTATAAATTGCATTTTATAAGATTAGAATGAGTCTCTACTATTTGTTTTAAGAGTTTGTATTATTTTTTTTTTTTTTTTTTTTTTTTTTTTTTTTTCGGGGATAAAATTTGATAGTTTTATATATATATATATAAAGAATGAATCAATTTCCATACACAATATCTTAATAAGGAAATGCAATAGAAAACTGCAGCCAAGTCACAATCAAATTTTATTTCCCGTCTTACAAGTGTTCAGTGTGGCCATACCCGGCAACACGAGCAACATCAATGCGATAAGAGAATTCCTCCTAGATGTGCATCAGCATCTCGCGATCCACTTTCTTGATCACTGGTATTCGATGTTTAAGATCATCGCTGTCGATGGATAGCTGTTGTACATAAACTCGATCTTTAACCTATCCCGACAAGAAAAATCACTCACTCATGATGAGGTCTGGGGATCTCGCAGGCCAAGCACAAAGAGCAAGGTCTTCGTAATTGCCTGAACGAGGCGTAGTATAATGTTTCAAATGAAAACGTCGTCTTAGCAAATGGCAGAGAGTGGATTGAGAGATCGCAAGCTCACTTCTACCTCGATTTGTAGACTTCCGTTTATTCTCCTCAAACGCGGTATGGATTCTCACCAATTGCTCCTTCAAAACTCGTGGTGGTTCAGGAAGTTTTCGTTACGCAAACACCACTTTTTTGAAACTGTCGAAACCGCTGTCGTTATTCTCAAGAGAGGGCGGAATAATGTCGAATTGCCTTCGAAATGCATACTTCACTGTGACAACAGTATTTGTTTTCCTGAACTAAAAGAACCCAGAACAACTTTTGCGGAGAACACATGATTCCAGGGTTTAAACAAACAATTGAATGTTGCCGGAAATACGATGTGATTACAACGCCCTGTGAAAATCATTCCAAACTTACAAAACTCCTTTCAAATGGTAGCGGGCTTATTCCATGATGACGCTTGAGAAATGAAGCAATGCACCATGAAATCCGTTCATTCATTTTGAAAAGCCCTGAGTGTGTGTGAGAAGATATATATATATATATATATATATATATATATATATATATATATATATATATCATCAGTTTTATGATGGAGTGATCTACTGATTAACTGCGAATGTAAATGTTTACATTTACGAATATAAATTCAGATAACATGTAAATATGTCCCACAAGCGTATCGGATTTTATTTTGAAAGTCAATATTTTCACAATAAATCTGTTAAGCAAGTGAGATTAACAAATTAATCACAATGGACTTATATCTATAGAATCTTTTATATAATTTTATTCTCGCTATAAAGTCGTTTTGTATTGCAAATATTGATTATATTGTTTTTTTTTTTAAGGCCTAACAATCTTTTGCATGTTATTTAAAGGCAGAAATATTTATAGATTGCAAGAATTTCTTTAATAATTACTTGCTGATAAAAGTTCTTGTAAATAGCTCATAATAATAAACAGTTGAATTCATAATTTTCGAAAGTGTAATTGCGCCTAAGTGAATATAAAGAGAACTGGAAATGTTCACTGATTTGCAATTCTGAATCATTATGCATTAAACCACTCGCACATCCAAGTTTATCTTTAACAGATTTTCAACATATTATTCCCAAGCAATCACCCAACTAGGCAGTGATCAGGCTCGTCGTTGCTTGACATCACTAACAGTATTTAATATATTTTGCTTTGCTCCAATTTAATTTTGCAAAAGACAATATTTCATTTATTTCTATACATCGCCAAAAGATTTAGTACTTTAATAAAAAAAAAAACAACTATATTTGATTATCACAACCGCATATACGTTCAAATATAATTTATTTTACATGCAAATGTTGTTTCTTTGATATCATTTCAACACAATCATAAATCCGCTACACACATTTAATTTTCTCTTGTTTGGTATTACACTTTACTTAGGGCGTTTATTTTTACTTATTAGATCCAAATTCACTTGAAGATTTTTTCCCCATTTTTAAATGGATTCCCGTTGATGGTAGATCAAAAATATTTACATTTGATTAATATCTGCAAATATACGAAGCGATCTCATTAATTATGAAACCTTCATAAGGAATGTTCTTTTTTATGAAATCTGAATATTTTCTTGCAAGACTAGATTTAATTTAAAGCTTCTTGGTTGTGACGGTGTACTCGAAACCTTCCTAGAAGGTTTACACAACAATTATTTTGATAATTTTAACATATTGCCAAGAGTACTAGCCAAAGTTCCTTTTGCTAGTATTGGCGAGTTATGTCGATAAAAGATACTATAGTCCAATCATTACCTTCAATCTACACAGCTCAATATTCATTTCTAAATATACTGTTGGGAAATAAACTTGCATTTATAAATTTGTCATATTTATATAAATGTAATTTATTTCATTTTGTCGTCAGCCAATTCTCTTAATATTCAGCATGTATTTTTTCTGCTTTTCCGCCCTGTCGGTGGCGGGTCAAGAATTAAGCTGTCAGCATTCGCTTGAAGAGGGTTAAACCACTCTAAAAAGAAATAAGGCATTTATACTATATCTAAAAAATTGTCCAAATCTTGCAACAGCATGGGATAAATTTTCATCCCACAAAATGTTTAATATCTATAGAAAAAAAACCCCACTAAACTGACTTTCTTTTGCCAGGATATCAGGTAAGTCGTTTAGTCAACTTGACACCATTTGTCGTAACAATCGCTGAAAAAAATCAGTTATTTAGCTACAAAGAACAATTTAAAATCGTTTTGTGTTAGCCCAACTAAGCAATGGTGAGAGGAAAAAGATTATCCATGCTTTCAGTAATGGTACCAACTGTCATATTCTGGCTTCCACCTTCAAAACATTTCGAGAACCATCATGGTAATGGTGAATAAGTTTAAAAAAGAGGGAAGAGTAGAGAGGGAAACTGGATCAAACGATTACAACAGGAAGAAGGATCATCTTTTTAACTTAGTGCTAAATACTTTTTTATTGTTCAAAGTAGACTCTTATAAAAATTCTCGGAGAATTCCAGTAAGATATCTGGTTATCATTTCTAAGATAAAATGGTTTAAAGCTGAATCTAAAGATTTGACAATTTTGTTGTTATACTTGGTGTGTGTGTATATATATATATATATATATATATATATATATATGATTCTCGAAAAATGATAACTATGCGCAACTTTTCTTTTTTTAAATTTTTTTTTTACTTACGTTAGACGTGAAATATCACTAGCTTTTAAACTCTTGAAACCAGACCTATATATAACTATATGAAACACTAGCAACCCGAACAGACTAATTATCAGAATGTTACCTATGTTTTATAGATTATGCAAAAGCGATTGTTAACATACGTTAAACAGAACTGCTGGAACTGCGAGGTAAATTTGAAGATACAAGAATAATGTAAAACATAAGCTGGCAGCAAACTGGCTGCATACGGGTAGAACCGAGTTCAGGAAATACGCAAAATAAAAAAGGGATATAAGTCAATGTTTTCTCAGCACGAAAATTCAGCCAATACAACGAGTTAATTCTGAGAGAATTAATGTCCTATATATTACTGGCAGGTACAATCTTAACATAATATATGCAAATGACACAATATTGATAGTAGACACAGATCGGAAGCTAAAAGGAATCCTATATAAAGTAGTAAATGAAATCGAGAATAAAGAAATAATCAACTGTAATAAGATAGAACACATATTTGTTAGCAAATGGAATAGTCCAATATGCAAATTAGTTTTGAGATGCTGATATCAAACAGTGCAACAATTTGGATATCTGGGGAGGGTATTTACATCGAACCTAAAGTACCACAAGGAAATCTGTAGGCGGGTTTTTATAGCGAAATGCACCTTTCAAAAGATGTGCAGACTAAGAAACGGAAAATTACCGTTTGAAACCAAGAAAATATTATTGAACTCTTATGTAACACCAGTTTTCATATCTGGCAATGAATCAGATGAATAACAGACTTGAAGGAACAGAAATATTCTTTTACAGAAAGGTTCTTAGAATAACGTGGAGAGAAAATGTGAACAACGACGAAGTTCTAGAGACAAAAGAAAGAATAATTTACGTAACACTTGACACGACACCAGGAAGAGAATTTAAATTTCTGGGCACACAATGAGAAAAGATGACACCATATTAAATTTTAATATCGGTTGCATTTCATTTACATTGCAATGTAGACGTAGACAATATTAAATGCTATTCCCTAGTTATTTTTATAAATTTGGATGTGTCTGCATATTAATTTGATTTTCATTACTGAATTTGCCTGCTCAGATAAGATAGATAGACCTTTTAAAAATATTGGAAAATATTTTCGTCGCCAGTAAATGTATTTTATTTATGAGTTAAAATAATTTAATAAATGTAGAATAGGAAATCGGAGAAATTGTCAGTATGTTAATTAGAAAAGTCCTAAGTGATAATTGCTTCCCCTTTTCATTAAATGTTGGCAGAATTCCGTATGATTGTTGTAGAATCAACAAAGTCAGCAACTCACAATCTGACAGATTAGAAATATGATATAATATTGTCAAACGCTAAATAGAAGACAATATTTTACACAGCTGTCTATATGAATAAATATGTAAGGAAAATTAATAGTAGACATACACACATAAATATACATAGCTATACAGGGCGCGAGGGGAAATTTGTCTAAATAAATCAGTGAAAAGGACATTGACATGTTAACAGATACATTTACCTACATTACCAAAACGTATCTTAAACAGTATATCTATTCAATAAAATCGCCATTGGCTTCAATCCCGACCTCCAGATGACTTCGGAATCTCCTGCGACTCTTCTTGACGGTCTCCTTGTTTAAGTTGCTTAAAGCTGACAAAATCTTTGCCTTCAGTTCATGTTTCTCGTTACAAAGACTTTTATTGATCTTTTGCTCAACAGCTCCTCTCATGTAATAACCAAGAGTGTTAGTTGGCTAGATGTAAGATGTGATGCATTAGCATAAATTTTCTGACAATCATGACTGGGTTCTGCTTGAGTAGAATGGTGCAAGGTCATGTTGTTAGACACAGGGTCTTCCAGTAGCCATTCTCTTGACTCTGGTCAGAACTACATCCTTATGGCACTTGATGTAGGCCTCGGTGTTGAGTCTGTGTACGCTCACCAGCAAATTCAGGAGTTATCAGAACGATCAGACTGAGTTTTTAGAGCTGATGTACCTTCGTAATCACCATTAGACCACCGCAACTCTTCCCGAATCCTCTGCACTGTTCTCAGATTGACTCCCACACACTGAAAGTTTCCAAATTTCTGGCGAATTGAATTACGTCATGTTGCTCTTTTTTCTCTCAGGCGATGCCGAATTCATCTTACTATACTGCGCAGTCGACAAAACCCAAATGCTCATGCGCAAAATTAAAAAAAAAGAAAATGGCGACAATTTACTCATCGCACATATTATGTGTGTGACACTTACAAAGATACCTGTGTAATAATGTACAGCAATACATTAAACATGAAAACACGTAATTCTTCAATAACTTTTAAACAAAGCATCTCCCAACTTTGTCAATTACTGTTCGTGTGTGCACGCGTGCGGACCTTAATTTGAAAGTGGGACTTAGATTGTCGAATGCTTTATATCAATCTTCCTCCTCTCAATGTTTGAGATACCGTTTTCTCCACAATGCATATAAATTGGCGCTGAGCAGATCACATTATTAAGAACTCGGCGACTAGGAGTTCAGTACGACCTGTTAAGCTATGTAGAAACTTTCTTATATGAGGTTTTCCCTGTACAAGGACCGGGTGCCACTCGACGTATACACTTAGAGTATGTGTCATAAATTATATGGATAGGTGGAGAAGATAACGGTTTGAAAGTCACATTTTTTCCTAAAATAATGAACAGTACATATATAGAGCTAAATGAGCAAATTAATTCATACATGCTAAAGCAACTTATCTTTCAACCGAATATTAAATAACTTCACATTTTCTTGATGTCTAATGGAAATTTCGAAAATACGCAGCTTATATCAGTCGAAATTCTTTTTAAATTGGATGTTGGTTTAAATAAAAGGAAAATGCATCACTTAAAACTGCACAGAGAACAATATGTGCTAAAATTAAAAAATATGAAAAATAAATGATTAATGAAATGCCAAATTTTCAGCGTTTCTTTTGTAAATTTAAATATGTACAATTCGAGAATATTCACTGATTGATTAGTCACTTGAAAGACAATTAAAATTTTTAATTCATTTTACGAACATTTTGACATATTCTGATATATTGGATGCGTGAAATGAAGATGGAAATTTTCCCCGTCTTAACAGACAATAGTAATTCATCTGTAAGAAAACTTAAAATTAATAATCAATGTATGATGACAGTAATGACGTTCGTTTATGCAACACGGAAACAAAAGCAGAGATAGAACCGTAGAACGACCAAGGGAAATTTTATACAAGAGATTAGTCTAAAAATTTAGAAATAAAATTTTGATTATTAATCAGCACCAGAAATGTGTGTGTGCGCACGCGCGTCATGAAGGTTAGCAATTGCATAACGGTAAATCACGAATCGTCCGTTTTCTCTGCTCAAATAAGTTTAAAGGCTCATTTTATGGCAATAATTGTCACACTATACAAGACACAAGAACCACTTGATGGAACGACAAACAAATACTGGACCTGATGAAAACACATTCTTGAATATGTTTTAAGAAAATATTTTATAAATTTTATCTTACTGGCATTGGTTGGCCGCTTAATAAATGCAGACTGTTTCTTCACAAAAACAAAACAAAAAAAAACACTGCTAATATTACCATTATCATCAATTCTGACTTAAAATATTTTTGTCGCTAAATCAATCTCTTTCAAATCTATGCTTGTTCCACATTCTTCTCATAATAATTTTTATTAATATGTGAAATCATAGCTCTCCACAATTTTCTGTCCTCATGTAACTTTAATTAAGTTACGAATTTTTGCTACCTCGAATCCATTATCTCCCCGCCATATTCACACTCGTTATGTAGATTATCTGCTATCCACCATCTATCTCCATTTTAATATTTCAAATGAGTTTGAAGTTACGCCAATCTAAAATATGTTATTCTTACTTAATATTTAAACGATATCTACAGACTCGTTCATTTCACACGTCTTGTTATTTCTATAATAAAGAGCGACTCCTATTTCTCGTTAACTCTGGTTGTGTCTGATTATTACAAATGATATATTCTCTTATGCCAAAATGAAGATAATGGCATGCTAACTTAAACACAAATTAAATCAAAAATAAAACTATTTTGCTAACATATTACTTTTATCACTTTACTATGTGTTGTTTTTGGATTTTTTTTATCATTTTTAATGATTTCGAATACAAATATACATTGTCAGGGTCACTGTTAAATAGCATGTTTTATTACAGGCATACACCTTTGAAATGTTGACTTTGAATATAGGCATACATTCTAAGAGAATATAAAGCGAGGCGTTTATAGTTATATAATAATGAAACTATGGAAACTGAAATGTTTATACATTTATATTTTTGGCTTGTGGAATACATTTCTTTTTCATAATTTCTCATTTTTTCCTCCCTGATAACGTATCAATATTTACTAAAAGTTGAATAGAATGCTATGTCTAGTTGAATATTCCGGAAGTATTAGGAATACAATTACATATTTCTTAATGTATTTTTGATAGCATTTGTAAAATTTCCTAAGTATTCCATATTTTTTTTTCTAAATTCTTTAGGTAAAATTGTCCATAAAAAATATCGAAAATATATACGAAATGTCAGAATGGTAGAATTTATAAAGAAACAAATAAAAATAGGAATATTTTGAAAGAAACACATTTGCAAATTTTTGTATAAACTATTTTCAATGTGTATAAATTACAATGACTTTCCAAGATTAATGCACTGGATGGCTACTCTGGTGTGTACGGCAGAGGCTACTCTGGTGTGTACGACAATCTATACAGCACATCGAAGGGCAGCAAATCGACGTAACTAATGTTGATCTATGCCTCGTCAATAATTTTCCACACCCTCAGATTTCAGAAACTCCTGTAACTTTTTTTCGGCGTTATCCTTGTTTAAGTCGGTGAAATCCGCCATAATCCTTGCCTTCATCTTGATGCTACAAGGAGTTTTGTTGGTCTGTCGCTGAACTGAGGTTGCAGTCTGGCAAGTTACGTGGTCAGTTGTAAGGGCTGATACCGCAGAAATCGTCTGACAGCCATGACGCTGTTTTCCTGCTTATGTGGCAGATTTCTTCCAGCAGCCATCCTCTAAACCCAGAGCAGCACTACCTCCTCGAAGGACTTGATGTAGGCCTCTGTGTTAAGTCTGAGGACCTCAGAAAACATGGAGTTATTTTCTTATCAGAACAATCAGAGTATATTTTCCGAACTGAGTTCGTAATAACTATTAGATTCATCCAACTCTTTCCGAATTCTCTGCATTGCCCTCTGATTAAACACGCAAACACACAGAAATGTTCGTATTAAAAATTCCAGCGCGAATGCCAAGCAGTACAGCATGCCGTTTCCACATTTCTAGAAGAGAATTGCATCAATGGGCTCTTCTAAAAAACTGTGCCCATCTGACCCTGTTACTCTGCACTCGACAAAATCTAACAACGGACACGCGCGAAATTATAAATAGAAAATGACAATTTACTGATCGCACAACATACGTATATATATATATATATATATGAGAGAGAGTAATAAATATAAAAGGAAAAACTATCTTAGGTCACGCGTTTCGCCCTCTAGATGAATTTCAAACAAATGCATGGTTTAATATAAGATATTTTTTTTCGTTTTTAGAAAAGTTTAAAAGTTTACGAACACTCATAAATATTCATCAGTTTAGCTATTGAGGACACAAAGTGCCACAATTCTATGTATAATAAACACATATGATTGTATTTGTGATTTGCGTGTATGACGAAGATTGTAAGTGATTGTAAAATTAATTGTTTCCATAGAGAAAATATTTGCTATTTATTGACAGGAACGTTATCATTACTGTCAGTTGAATTTCGTCAAATCTTTCAATGAAAAGAGTTCTTTATCAAGGAAATATACTTC
The DNA here is from genome assembly GCA_903632075.3 of Acanthosepion pharaonis. Classification (NCBI taxonomy): domain Eukaryota; kingdom Metazoa; phylum Mollusca; class Cephalopoda; order Sepiida; family Sepiidae; genus Acanthosepion; species Acanthosepion pharaonis. The sequence goes on from CAHIKZ030002350.1 coordinate 130,808, forward strand.
TCAATAAAACTCTTATTCTTTCTACTGTTGATTGAATTGTCCTCCTTTATTCATTTAAGTCAGTGTGAAAATTCCAAATCTTGTTTTTTTTTTTTTTTTTTTTTCTTATCTCATTTGCATATAAAAGTTTGGCTTAACTCACCTCACTAAATCAACATACAAAAATATTTCCACAAGTTGACAGATATTACTTTAATAAAAAAAATGAAGAAAAACTCGTTTCTCAAAACAATCTATATATAAAATATTTCTTCACTCTGTTGTCTGATAATTTACTTGAAAATTTGTTATAAAATATTACACGCGAACAAAAAATCCATTACGCATGCGTCGATACCATGAGTCTATTTTGACATGGGAATTTTCGTAAAATACATCGTTTTGGTACATTGATAATTATTTTCAGTGACGTTGTACGGAGTGGGTCATTTACTGTCTTAGCCATGACACGCGAAATATACCCATCGAACAAATCAATGCAAAACAAATACGTGAAACAATGGTCATCTCTAATTCTGAGATACAAACAGCTATCTTCCACTACAACAAAAACACTCAATCTAGCTGCATATATAATATAATAATTTAATAAGTATGATACAGGTACACATACATGCACATACACACACATACGCACGCATACGCGCAAACACATACAGAGGCGCAAAGAGAGAGAGAGAGAGCGAGACACACACTTACAGAGGCGCACATTTAGCGAGAGACAGACAGAGCGGAGAGCATGAGACAGACAGACGCACACGGAGAGCGGGAGACAGACAGACACCATCGAACAAAGAGGCGCACACGGAGCAGAAACAAATACACACTGAGAGCGCGAGAAACAATGGCACACGGAGAGCGCGAGAGACAGACAGAGGCGCACACGGAGATTTGAGATACAAACAGCTATCTTCCACTGCAACAAAAGACGAGACAGACAGACAGGCGCACACGGAGAGCGCGAGACAGATAGACAGGCGCACATATGAGATATGGAGAGCGAGGAGACAGATAGACATTTAGGCGCACACGGAGAGCGCGAGACAGAGAGAGGCGCACACGGAGAGCGCGAGACAGACAGAGAGGCGCACACGGAGAGCGCGAGACAGAGAGAGGCGCACACGGAGAGCGCGAGACAGATAGACAGGCGCACACAGCGAGACAGACGCGAGACAGACAGGCGCACACGGAGAGCGCGAGACAGACAGACAGACAGGCGCACACGGAGAGCGCGAGACAGACAGACAGACAGGCGCACACGGAGAGCGCGAGACAGACAGACAGACAGGCGCACACGGAGAGCGCGAGACAGACGAACGAGACAGGCGCACACGGAGAGCGCGAGACAGACAGATAGACAGGCGCACACGGAGAGCGCGAGACAGACAGATAGACAGGCGCACACGGAGAGCGCGAGACAGACAGACGAACAGGCGCACACGGAGAGCGCGAGACAGACAGACAGACAGGCGCACACGGAGAGCGCGAGACAGACAGACAGACAGGCGCACACGGAGAGCGCGAGACAGACAGACAGGCGCGCACACGGAGAGCGCGAGACAGACAGACAGACAGGCGCACACACGGAGAGCGCGACAGACAGACAGACAGACAGGCGCACACGGAGAGCGCGAGACAGACAGACAGACAGGCGCACACGGAGAGCGCGAGACAGACAGACAGACAGGCGCACACGGAGAGCGCGAGACAGACAGACACAGGCGGACGGAGAGCGCGAGACAGACAGACAGACAGGCGCACACGGAGAGCGGGGAGACAGAGACAGACGAAGGCGCACACGGAGAGCGCAGGAGACAGACAGGCGCACGGAGAGCGCGCGAGACAGACAGACAGACAGGGCACACGGAGAGCGCGAGACAGACAGACAGACAGGCGCACACGGAGAGCGCGAGACAGACAGAGACAGGCGCACACGGAGAGCGCGAGACAGACAGACAGACAGGCGCACGGAGAGCGCGAGACAGACAGACAGACAGGAGACAGACGGAGAGCGCGAGACAGACAGACAGACAGGCGCACACACACGGAGAGCGCGAGACAGACAGACAGACAGGCGCACACGGAGAGCGCGAGACAGACAGACAGACAGGCGCACACGGAGAGCGCGAGACAGACAGACAGGCGCACGGAGGAGCGCGGAGAGACAGACAGAACAGACGAGACAGACAGACGAGACAGACAGGCGCACACGGAGAGCGCGAGACAGACAGACAGACAGGCGCACACGGAGAGCGCGAGAGACAGACAGACAGGCGCACACGGAGAGCGCGAGACAGACAGACAGACAGGCGCACACGGAGAGCGCGAGACAGACAGACAGACAGGGCGCACACGGGAGAGCGCGGACAGACAGATAGACAGGCGCACACGGAGAGCGCGAGACAGACAGACAGACAGGCGCACACGGAGAGCGCGAGACAGACAGACAGACAGGGCGCACACGGAGAGCGCGAGACAGACAGACAGACAGGCGCACACGGAGAGCGCGAGACAGACAGACAGACAGGCGCACACGGAGAGCGCGAGACAGACAGACAGACAGGCGCACACGGAGCGCGAGACAGACAGACAGACAGGCGCAGACGGAGAGCACACGGACAGACGAGACAGACAGACAGAGGCACGGAGAGACAGACAGACGAGACAGGCGCACACGGAGACAGACAGACAGACAGGCGCACACGGAGAGCGCGAGACAGACAGACAGACAGGTGCACATGGAGCGCGAGACAGACAGACAGACAGGCGCACACGGAGAGCGCGAGACAGACAGATAGACAGGCGCACATGGGAGAGCGCGAGACAGACAGACAGACAGGCGCACACGGAGAGCGCGAGACAGATAGACAGACAGAGACACGGACACGCGAGACAGACAGACAGACAGGCGCACACGGAGAGCGCGAGACAGACAGACAGACAGGCGCACACGGAGAGGCGCGCGGAGACAGACAGACAGACAGGCGCACACGCGAGACAGACAGACAGACAGGCACACGGGAGAGCGCGAGACAGACAGACAGGCGCACACGGAGCGCGGAGGACAGAGACAGGCGCACGGAGAGCGCGAGACAGACAGACAGACAGGCGCACACGGAGAGCGCGAGACAGACAGACAGACAGGCGCACACGGAGAGCGCGAGACAGACAGACAGACAGGCGCACACGGAGAGCGCGACAGACAGACAGACAGGCGCACACGGAGAGCGCGAGACAGACAGACAGACAGGCGCACACGGAGAGCGCAGACAGACAGACAGACAGGCGCACACGGAGGCGCGAGACAGACAGACAGACAGGCGCACACGGAGAGCGCGAGACAGACAGACAGACAGGCGCACACGGAGCGCGCGAGACAGACAGACAGACAGGCGCACACGGAGAGCGCGAGACAGACAGACAGACAGACAGGCGCACACGGAGAGCGCGAGACAGACAGACAGACAGGCGCGCACACGGAGAGGCGCGAGACAGACAGGACAGACAGGCGCACACGGAGAGCGCGACAGACAGACAGACAGACAGGCGCACACGGAGGCGCGAGACAGACAGACAGACAGGCGCACACGGAGCGCGCGAGACAGACAGACAGACAGGCGCACACGGAGAGCGCGAGACAGACAGACAGACAGGCGCACACGGAGAGCGCGAGACAGACAGACAGACAGGCGCACAATAGACAGAAACAGGCGATATGCACGGAGAGCGCGAGACATATCATATCTATATTCCATACAGACAGATATTCTTATTGCGAATTTGTGAGTAAAAATATAATTGCCAATTCCTAAAGACGTAGTAGTCATTTCTATGAAGATTTGCCTTTTAATATAATCAATTATTTAATTATTGTAACCTTTATACTTATTATTGTTATTACTTATTACTTCATATACTTAGTATAAACTATCTATTTGTTTATATAGAAATTAATATTAAGTACTTTAACTATATCTACAAGAATGTAACTAAATGTATGTTGATGTCTAAAGGCAATACTTATGCGAAAGTGTTTTCTATGTAGTTATTACTGTTAAAGCATTATTGTTTAGTCTTATTATATTTGAATTAAACAGAATGTGCAATATTAAAATTCTTAAAACATAGATATATAGTGTTAAGTGTAGATTTAAGTACGCCGCTGGTGAGTCTTCTTTCGATGGGCGATTTCGCCCATACAAAGAGAAAAGAGAAAAACAGCCAAAAGTATTTATGAACGAAAGTTTACACGATTTTTGCAAAAGTCCCAAATAAAATGGAAACATTGGGCACATACCAAAACAATTTTAAGGGATAGAATCAGGAACATTCCATAGATTTGCCGATTGATTTTAATGAAATCAAAGTGTCGATCAAGTTTATTTTTGTACTACAGGTATTAAGACGTGCATTAGCCGTGACAGGTTTAACACAGAAATAGAACAATACTATTGAAATCTTGACACAATAGGTCGGTTAAATTATTTTGCACGAAGATATTAAACATTATAAAAACATTGTTTTATCTTCACATGAAACAAAATATTTGTATCCAATGAGAACTCATGAATTTGGTGTCATCAGGTAGTTGCTTAGATTCCTTTGAAGCATTTTTATTGTGGATACGTCAATAACTGAGATATGAGCTGCATTTCACCAATTGTAAAATGCCATTGCTATAGATTGAATGTTTTGCATCAAATCATTAAACTGTCTCGGCACGATAATGGCCATAAAGACTCTGCTAGTAAGCAGCTTCTGAAGAAACAAATCATTTGATTTACCGAAGATGGAATGAAATCCAATTTAATATTGCGCTTAAATTAAGAAAAACAAATCGATGAGCAATATAATTTAATGAATGCTATTTTATACAATAGAGACTCTTTTCTCTGATTTTTCGCGTGCAATGAAATGAATACATTCAACACTACAAGCCTAAATAGAAAATACTGGCAGTCACATCAAATAGCACGCTTTTTTTTCTAGTTTAAAAGTAATGCATTCATATTTTTAAGTGATGTCATTTCAGAAAAATCTGCTCATAACTAAAAATCGATAACATCTGCGATTTGTTTTAAACCCCAAGTCAACATGAGAGAATTCCACTGTATTTTGTTTAGAGGAAAATTAATTTTGCTAAAACAAACATGGTGCGGGTGCTTACTCCTGAATGGAAGATAAGCGACTACGTGAGTTGAATACATCGAGATTATATATCTCATTAGCAGGGGCTTACGGAAATAGCTCGTGAAAATTATTAATTTGTTTCCAATGATACTAAGCACACAAGAGCATAAGTACAAAATAACAAAAAAAAATTTCGCGCATTATTTCATAGTGACCACTCTTGCTAAGAAGAATGTACTAATACACTTTACATAACACATTGACTTTAAGTAGATGTACTGAAACGACTTGGAAATCGCAAATATAACTTTAGTATAGCATTGCCATCTTAGAGTATTTGAAATTATTAGCTTAAGACAAAAAAAGCAATATCTCTTCAATTTAAACAGCAAAATCTTCTTCCAGGATTTTCATCAGCAAATAATTATTTTAATTCTTTCTATCCATGGTGCTTTAAAATCATTTGATTTCTGAAATGATCAAGGTTACCCTGAGTCAAATCTAGATCTTTGTAAGTAACAAATATGGGGGACATAAAATACTGTTTTCCATAAGTAGGAAATTCATTGATATTGTCAATGTACCGGTCACACTACCTCAGTGGTGAGTGCGGATTGAATAGGCGTAGTAGAGTGGCTGTTTACGCATAGGAAGTAACAAACCTTCTGATTGGTTGGAAATTCTCAAAGAAACCGTTCTCGAGTTCAATATGGCTGCATACATAGACACATTAGGAAGCAAAAATTACTGTGTAAAAAGCTGTAATAAATCAGACACATTCAGTGATAGTTGTGCTCTTGTGATATTACTATAAGAAATATATAAGTCGTTGCAGGCTAGTGAAATATAAATTTGTGTGGTTGGTTAGAAAGATATTTCTCACGAAATAAAAAAATAAAAAAGTTTGCATTAATATCAATATATACAGTAATTAATTCATCCATATCTAGATGGTTGTAATTTAAAACTATTTCCCTATATATTTAAAATTGTATACATCAGTTATCAAAAATATGAAAGTCACTGAAATAATTTAAAGCAATCTTTAGACATGATGAAAATGTACTATTTAATCAATATTTCCACATTAAAATGTTCATTCAAAATGACGTTAATTGTATATGAATTAAAACGTTGCGAAAAGTAAGTTATTTAGTAAAAGCTGTCTTGCATGTTGATAATTTCTTATTGGAAAAACAGTTCTTTAAACAAAAAAGAAACTAAACATAGCTTGAACATTTTTAATGTGCTCTATGACGATAGCGAGAGAAAGACTAAAACTAGTGAAAGTATAGCACACATACAAATGAAGCATCCTCAAGTTCGTATCTACAAAGCAATCGGGCAATGACTAAGTTTAGAAGAATAGAGAATTAGACGTACTTAGAAATGCTTGACTAAAACTTTCTGTCGGGATAAAATAGGATTATGATGAAAAGGTCGAATCGATTATTATTATGAATATTGATGGAAAGGAAATCAATTCGGCCAACATTTAATATAGGAAGCTTCTGTGATGCGGTTTGACTTTGATCATTTCAACGACCTGACAAACACGTTCCATCCTATCCAGAGAGTAATTCTTGGGTGTACCTAGACAGTGATTTACGCGAAAAGAAAATAGAAATCAATTGATAAACATTAAAACTAGCCAAGTTTCTTAAAGAAATGCATATGTCACCAAAATAAATATATATCCATCTATGTGTACCTGCCAAAATATATGCATACTCCTACATATAACCGAACATATATAAACATGTATGATTAAGTTTTTATGTTTACATGAATATATAGTTATCGTGTTTGTGTGCGCGTGCGTTGTTTTATATATATATATATATATATATATATAGGTGCAACAGATCTTTATTCAAACATATTGTTAAATATAACAGACAATGGATATGTAATATGTTCATTAGCCGTTCTAAATTTAGTAAATTTGCTCTAATTTCGGGTGAGAATAAAGACAAAAATTTTCCAACATTTGGATATTATTTATGATACTGTTTCTTGATCTTCGCTTTCGGCTCACATGAGTCATCTTCAAAGTGGCTATGCAGACACTTAAACATAATTAACGTAACACACAAAAATGAGATGTTCTTCCAAAACAATATTCTATAAAGAATTACATAACATTAAACAACCATTGTTAATAATGGATTCCCTAATTCCGCCATTGATCAACAAACTAAAATGTATCTCAAACTTAATAATTCCTATAAATAATTGATAATATTAATAATCTCAAAAAAAAAAATCCAAAAAACATAACACTATTAACTTATACTATTGTAACCAAACGCATAATTACAAACATGACGAAACAACACTCAAAAAGTAAGTTAGAAATTTTAAACCCATTAATAATAATAAAAAAAAACAACAAATTAAGCTCATCATATATTATGAAAAATTTTAAATAATTGAGCTTATAATCTCTAATAATCCTACAACTACACAATCTTCTACAAGACGCAATGTAGTACCCGTTTAGGGATTAAAGACTAATAATAAATCCAGTATATAGCGTGGTTTTAGTAAAACCAGTATATCCCATAGACATTCCTGTCACCGTTCTAATCTAAGTTCTGTTAAACTTTTTTTTTCTTTTTCAGAAAAAAAAGAGCTATGTACATATTATTAGAGATATATTATTTCATAACAATATACACACATACACACATTAAAAATGAACTTCATATATTGCAGGTCATCTCCATTAAAACAAAGCAACCCACACTCAAAAAATTTACAACACATTGCATTGTCTAGTCATAGTTCTGTTGTAAATATTTCGGTCTCTCACGTGGTACGACGGCATAGAACCACATCTTGAATTTATGAACTGCGTCTGCTATTACGCGACCGTTATTATCGCATAGCAACATAAAAATCATGTTTGGTGGTGAATATCTTGTTTAAATGTCCGTGAAACCACTCTGAGATGCTTCATATGAGCCGAAAGTTTAGATCAAAGAAACAGCGAATATATATATATATATATATATATATATATATTTTAAATAAATAAACTATTATAATTTTAAATATTTCTTTTAATATGTTCTCGATAAATGTATTAATAAAAAAATAGTAGTTAACTTATATTAAGTCCCTAAACTATTTACTTAAAACAATAAATGTTTAAATTGATAACATTTATCATTTTTTAGACATCTAAATTTCTATCAAGCATTGAAATCTATCTTTTACATAATTTTGTTAAAACAAAATTACAGCATTTTCGATTCTTCCCTCTCCCCTCTCTCTTTGCCGTAACACTCATTTAGATATATCTGTATTACTGTTGTCTATCTCCTTTCCATTTTTTTCCTTTTTCCCCCCCCACTACCCTCCCATTCCTATATATCATTTCTGTTAAGTTAACCATCTAAATAGGGATTAGGTCCTCCTCCTACCCCAATATAAAACATGCTTAAGAGAAATATGAAATTTACCCCTCTCTATACTATACCTTGTCTCGTTAACTACAACTATCACCCTCCATGTTAAATTATAAAAATTACACTACCCATCAATTTCTAATCCCATTTTTCCTTTCATTTCGTTGTTGGAAGTGTTACCTGATGATCCGGAATCCTTCAAAAGGATTTTGGTGAAATAAATTATTTTAATGGTACTTTAAAGTGGTCTTTTTTTTTTCATTAAAATTATATATATATATATATATATATATATATATATATATATATTTATATACGCGTTATAGATTACAATCATCTATTACAGATAGAGAATTTTGTTTGTTTGTTTTTCGCAAAAATCTTGAAATATTAAAGCATATATTTATTCAATGAAATCAGGAATTTGCCTTTAAATGCCTGATCCTTTCTAGACTTTTCACCAAAAGAATCTGCATCACTTTTGTCAAAAATCATTGTTTACTTTGGTAGAATTTTTCAACGGAAATGCCATGATTTAATCTTTGATGTTACAAAATTTTTTTTTATTTTGTCTTGAGATTGCGCCAATATCATCTGAAAAATAATCAGGGTTTATAGTCTGAATGAGATTTGGTAACTATAAAATATCGGGACGATGTAGTCGTAAAAATTCTCTAACCGCCATGACTCGGTACTTCTGCTTGTGTTTCATGGTGCAGTATTCTGTTGTCAGACGAATATATAACTTATAGAAGCCAGAATAGTTTGAATAATATCTGAGGATAGAGAGGGGTCAAGGACTCTAACAAGATTACTTCCATGTTGATTTTAAAGTCCCTGTAGAAGAAAATGCTCTTGGAGTAATCCATAAGTTCACTTATGACAAGATGATCGTAGGCGAAATCTTTCCTCATGACTGAGACTAATCTGTTTGAATACTTTGTACTGTTTTCAGATTCAGTTGCCATCCAAAGCTAAATAACCTGATCCAAAATATTTACGCATTGCTTCTTCCGAAAAATTGAATGCCAAGAGTTATAGCATACAATTTCCATATTTGTGGTGGATTGAATTGCATCGCGGTAGAAAAACTTCTCATAGACGGTTCCCTCCTATACATCATTATTTTAATATTAATAGTAATCATAGTAATAATGATTTAAAAACCACAAAAAACATACGCTAATTAAAAATGGATAAAATTTGAAGAATACTAGCTATCTTAATTGTGTGTGAATAAGAGTTTTATTATTTTTTTTTTGGGGCCTAGTATAAAATATCCAAATAATCTTGGATGCGAGCGTTTTCAGCTAGTCTATCAGGATATATATATATATATATATATATATATATATATAAAATGTATGGTACATGCATATATCAATAAAATTGTTCAAAAACATTTTATTGATAGTACCTTGACAGAAATGATTGAAAACGTTGGTTGTCCATTCCAAAATTATTTACAAAAAAATTTTATCCTAAGCTTACACCAAACGAAATCCTCAATGAAAATCACACATTTATGTTGATTTTGAAAAAAATATATATAAATATTTCATCATGACATGACTAAACTTAGGTCTGTGTCGATACCCCAAAGACAATGAATGTCAACAAAAAAATAAATTATTTAATTATATATATATTGGTAAATAGTGTTCTTTAATTGCATGTCTATTTATTTCGAACTAATGTAAAGCACATTCTATATGCAACTGAATTTTTATTTTAACTGATATATCATATATATATATATATATATATATATATATATATATAATATTATAGTGAGTAAATGCAAAACACATATATTTACAAATGCATGTTTTATTTTTTAGCTTCTAACCTGTCTTATTTTTGGAATTAGAAAAAAAAACTTTTTATTTTCATTGGGCGAATACATATCCGCTGTTTAGTGATTGCTCAGAATATGCAACAAAATCGAAAAACAGAAAAAGGGTTAGAATATTATGCAGGAACCCTATAATGAGACAAATTTTCGCTTTTTAACAATGGTTGATTCTGCATTTATATCATTTTAGGTATACCCTTAATAGCGAATTGTTCAAACTATTGGGATGGCCAGAAACAATTTAAAACAAGCGTTCGTTTGACTGGAAGAAAAAGGGATAAACTCTTAGAATGCCATTGATGATTCAGACCGATGCAGGACGTTTTTATCCTCATAGAATGTAGGTTTGGAGGCTTATTCACTGGAAATGTCTATCTGAGAGAGACAAATTCCAAGCAAACTCCGTTCAATGTCGAAAAACGATTTATTATTTTTTTTTTGGATAAACCCGTTTCATTGTTTAGAAGAAAAGATAAGCAAACGATGTTCTGTCTCAACGAAGAATGAATTAAAATTTTATTATTTTTCAAATGACTAGGGAACAAATTGATTATACCTCATAAAGGAATATATTATATTATATATTTATATATTTACAAGCATGTATACAGTGCGTGCCAAATTATTATCGAGATAACATTTGTTTTCTAATATTTCAAAAAACAATCACAAAATTTTCACACAACAAAACCTTTGTAATCACTGATTTTTTCGTACTGATCAAATGTAAACAAACTGGCGCCATATTTGTTATCAGCACGGTGATTTGCGCGTGCCAAATTATTAGAAAGGTTTAGTAAAATTCCCAGAATTGAGCAAACAAAGCGTTTATTAAAGTTGCATGTAAATGTTTATGATCAAAAGAAGCTAATAAATAAGATAATCAAACAAATAACAGATACAAAGTCACAGTTTTAAACAAATTAATAGGGAATATGGTTTCCCTGTTTTGAAATTACTTGAAGTCGACGATCCATAGAATTTGTCAATTGTAGGATGCAATCTACTGTAACGCCGTAAGATATGTCAATAATTGCTTCCCACAACTTAGTGGTGCTCCTGAATTGTCGTCCGTTGACGTACAGTCTCGCTTCATGATGCTCCAAAGGTTTTCGACTGGGTTCAAATCCGGAGAATTTGCTGGCCACTTCATATTTCGAGGTCCATCGAAGCCTAACTGTTAAACTGTCAAATATTCAGTAGTCCTGTGAGCAGCATGTGAGGGAGCATTATCTTGCATAAAAACAATGGCCCTTCTGAAGGCAACTCTTTGCCTTTTCATCCACGGTTCAAGATGCTCCTTCATAACCGCTATGTATGCATCAGCAGTCATTTTGACGCCATCTGGTACTCTCCATGGGCCAACTAATGTTTTTCCAATAATACCACCCCAGATCATTATGCCTCCACCGCCTTGTTGGCGTCTCAAACGCTGATGGCGATTCTATCCGTTCATTACCCAGCCTTTGCACCATCTATCTGGCCCATCAATGTGTTGCTCGAGTTGTCTGTGAACAAAACTTTAGAGAAGTCAATCTTCATATTGTCTTCGGCCCATTTCAATCGATTTTGAATGTGATTTCTCGTCAACGGAGGCTTCGATACAGGTTTGACTGTTGTTGCTATTTCCCTCAGATACCGACACTGAGTACTTTTAGACACAGTAGGATCCCCAATGCGACTGAAAAGCTCTTGACTGGTAAGTCCAGGGTTCTTCGTGGCCTCTCGTTTAAGTTGTGACATGAGACGACGTGAAATAACCTTCGGCTTGCCTTTATCTGCCCTTTTGCGTACTTGTGTAGGGTCGGCGGTGAACTTTTTCACTTTTGATGACACCTCCCTATCATTTTAGAAATTTCTAGGGTAGATTTACCTTTTGAGAGTTCTGAGGTGATAGTTTTCTTTTCAGCATCACTTAAACTGCTTTTACGGCCCGTCTTTTCACTAAATTATCACACTTTTCTAATAATTTGGCACACTCAAATCACCCTGCTGATAACAAATATGGCGCCAGTTTGTTTACATTGCACAGATCAGTACGAAAATTTCAGTGATAGCGCAGGTTAGTGTTGCCAATATTGTGAATTGATTGGATGGTTTTTGAAATATTAGAAAAAGTTCTCTATAATAATTTGGCACGCAGCGTATATAAAGAGTAGCATATCCAAATAGATATGAGAATATTTTCCCTATAATTTGAACTATATTCGTTTGGCTAGTTTTACCGCATAATAAACATCAATGGTTATTTCATGCCAACAAGATATATATATGAAATATATTGCTAGAAATAATTTTCCAAAAAATGCATTGCTGATATCGAAATATATTTTTACGCTTTCATACTCACTTTTGCCCCAGCTGAGAGCCTACAGAACAGGTACTACCACCTCTGGTCAGGGTGGATCTGGGAACACTAGCAATTAAGGGGTGGTTTCATGCTTCTCAAAACTTCCTGATTAGAGGTATTGCTGCTGGATGTAGTTTATCCTCAAACCCAGGACGCGGAGGTACTTTATCATCATAGCCAGGTGGCCACATTGGCCAAGGCATCTATATATTCGTATTGTTGGTGAAGATGCTGGGATAATGCTCGGAATACCTGCTCACACGCTCCCTTTTGACAAGTCTGATCATACAAAGAATGGAATATTGCGGCAATATTTAGACTGGGGCTACGCAGCCTTGTCCGAGTTAGAAAACAATTACGCGGCTTGTGTGTGATAATTTCTTTCATTCTGAAACACTTGTTACATAGACGAAAAATTCCTAGTTTTATTACTGCTATCTTGCTCATTCTACGACAAATGTCCAAATCGGCAACTAATTTCTTATTTCCACCTGCTAATACCTTCATCATAGGACCCGAAACAACTTCACCTCTCAGTGGAATGATGGCATGTATCTTAAAATCTTGTTAAACTTTTGGGTTTCGATAGCTATTTTCTCTTTTATTTTTTCGTATGTGTCTGTATCTTTGAGTATTGAGACAAACAATAACTCTCATATATATATATATATATATATATATATATATATATATATATATATATATGAAAGGCATCGTTACTATATCCCAAAAATAAAGAGATACTTGCTCATTACTAAATAAAACATTAAGCTTAATACCGGAAGCCTGTAATATTTTCACAATAGATATATAAGAGAAAACCCAAGTAATCTAAATAAGATTATATGAACACTAAAGAGACAGTTTACAAAATAATACATCAAATGCATTGGTTTCCGACTAGTACTAGATTGATCACTAGTTTGAGAAAAAATTGGACATAAATGTTTAGAGAATGTTTAATTGCAAGGTAATCATTACAACATTTCACCATTCCTCCTTGAATACGGAATACCTACTTATAAAAGCGGTGGAAAGAAATGATTCTAAATGAATTCAGCTGAAACGAAATCCAGCACGATGTTGCCGTGTACATGTGTAGTTCAGCCAACATAACAATTAATCCCCTGGACTAAACACATCACAAGTAATCTTTAAACAATTTTCCCATATATAATTTTACGATATTGGAGTGGGGGCAAGTTCCTCATGGCAAAAAAACAAAAGTCCATGTCAATGTGTTCGAAAATCCTTATTTTTTCTTTAACTTTAAAGGATGTTTATCGTAGATGAAGCCATGTTGCTTCTTAGACAAGGTTATATTTGCAATTCTTGTTCCATTTAATATATGCATGATATTCATGTCGTGAGCAGGTAGATGCGATTTTTACAGAGGTAACGTAAGTGGTAATGGACGCGAGTCAGCCCGGCTGTATCCGATTGCCTTTCAAGACGCAAGGCAGATTTGTCATCTAACCTTTTCTGCTATTTATTGACGCCTTTCTCAGTCAGGATGCGTGGTACCACAAATTATTGATGGAAGAAACGGATCCGCTCTTACGCCTGGCCACGAAGTATACATTCTACAGGATGTCTGAGACAACTTAAGTATCGGCACAAGTCAAATGGCTCTAGTTTTCCTAAGGTACCGCATATAGTGTACTTAAAATGAGACTCCCCCATCCATATCACTTTTAACCTGTTGTGGGTTTTCTGCCATCTTATCACTCATCACGGGAGAACATTGCCGATGGTTTATTGCACAAACTGTCGTTTCAGTCTTGTTTACGGATGAGGCAAAATTTGGATGTGATGGAACAACAAATTTACACAACCAGCATTTGTGGACGGATCGGATTCCCCACGGTACGATACAGGCTAGATATCAGCCTCATTTTACGATTAATGTGTGGGTTGAAATTGTGTTGAATGTCTGGTAGATTCATATGTTCTCCCAGCATGGTAGGGGGGCTGTCTACGGGGACTTCATTATGAGCACACTACCTGACCTGCAAGATTTTGTACATCTGCTATTCCGAAGACTCGTGATGTCTCATATATGATAGGTCTTCGGCACATTTTATTAACATTGGTCGCGATTCACTGGCTGACATGGACCAGGAAAGATGAATAGGTAAGGAAGGACCAGTTCCATGGCCTGCAGGTTCCACATGACCTCAGTCCTTTGGACTTTTGTCTCTGGATCCACATAAAACAATTAGTTTGTGCAGCAGACATTAATAATCCAGAGGCGCTTCATCAACGTGTCATGGGGATCAGCGGGGCGATTCGACATTATTTTGGAGGTATGTTAAAGATTTCGCCAGTCAATGATCCGACGGAAGCATTCCTGTGTAGAAGCACGCAGAGGAATTTCAACATTTAAGATATTATTAAAGGACAATTTTACCTTAGTTTTCCGTTAGGGACCCGCCCACAACGTTTAAAATAATTTCGATTGTATCTTGGATTGTACATTTAATAGCGTCTACCGTAAAAATTAACCTTTATAACACAGATTCGAAGGATTTGCGAACATGTTATGTGGACTTTTGTCCTTGTTTTAGTGTGAGGAATCCGATCCCAAAGATTGTAACAGTATTTTTGATACAAACTGTAAATATAGGTTTAGGTATATAGTGATGCATTATTGAAAGTTCACTTGTATTTAGTAAAAGTGAAATTTGTTAGATTTATAAACCTTTCCTATTTGTTCCTTTATATATATATATATATATATATATATAATGATAAACAAGAAATAGAAAAGATTATTAATCTGAATTGTTTTATTTTTATTGAATAAAAAGGAAATTGTAGAAATATACTTTTCCTATATTTTTTTTTAACCTATCGTTGTCTGATTCAGATCCATGTTTGTTCCAACACACAACACACACACACACACACATATGTACACACATATGTATGTGTGTGTGTATAATATAGAAGTCAACATAGAGGCACCAGTCTGTTACATGCTCGATGCAATCCTCAGGCCTGACGATTGCATCTAGCATGAAACACTGTCACCTGTAAATGTTGACTTCTATGTTCATTTTGATATTTACACACGTTCTATCTCTGATAATGAGCACTTTATCCCACAAATATATCACATCTTAAGACTATATTTCTTCATATATATATATATATATATATATATTACAAGAAGAAAAGTTTTCAACTTTATTCTAGTTACATCTTGGTATTATAACGAATACGTAAAAAACGGTTTTTTATTTACTCTTACATCATATACATGAGACTGTATTTTGCTCTATCGCACGCATTCGCTATGGAAACAAATGTTATGTTCTTTACGTGCCTGTCATTCTTCATATACGTAAGACGCATGCGTATTTGCTTCTTACTCAGTATTCAACATTCTACATTACTCCTCCTCCGCACTCAAGCAGTATCACAAAATAGTGAATGCGATGTATTCGAAAGAATTATTGATAACTCAAGTTGGACCAACACATCGACTGTAAAGTGATGTCCGCAAAGGACATAAGAATGATTTCTAAAAGTTTTGACGAACATCTTGAAGGAGACAGATTAGGAGTGGTCGCCATCGTTTGAGTGCAAAATCTTTTCTTATTCGCATAAATTTTGACAGGCGATCCACTCCTCGTTTCTATCTGGCAAACAATGTCCCTCATATAACCCGACGCCACAACGATGTGTCGATGACTCTCTAATTTTCTCTTCGTTTTTCTTTGTTCAGCTCAGAGAAATCTCCTGTACTTCTGTAAGTATATTGTACATTACAAGATACTATTTCCCATGACATTTACCCAAGTACATTTAACTCGAGCCTTGGCAAATATTACCCCTAGACATATTGAATTCGAGGATGAAGCCAAATGTCATTACGCTTTTAGACTCTCCATTGCAAAGAGTTATGGATTGATAATCTTGTTTATTTTGACCACTTAAAAGTTCTAATATAATAACAGTAATTGCATCTTTCTACATTATCTCTTGCTGATGTATTTAAGTAAAAATTATCTCTATTAATTGCAAAACTTACGTTGTTTTTATCCTATTGTTGACAGTTAAAAAATTAGATAAATACCCGAATATCAAAATATTGTTACTAAGTCAAAACTTAAATTCAGGTTACTTGCTTCTTCGTAAGTAGTGTAATTAAATTCTCTTCAGTAACATATATTCACCAGTAGTTTCTTCATGAATAGAACTAGTCCTGGTTATGACGATAAACTACATCCGGCATCATCTCTCGAGAGATTGAATGTATCGTGGAGCATGGAATAACCTTTGAATTTATTCCTAGGTCCACCTTGAGCCGGGGTGGTAGCACCTGTTAAGGTTTCAGCTATGGGGGGGATAGGGTTTTGATTTGACGCCCAAACGTACAAACATTATGGTAAAAGGACCAACAATATATTTTAAAATATAATGACTAGTAGTACAGTGTAACCCGGATATAAGAGAAACTCGGATATAAGAGATTTTCCCTGGTCCCAAATTAGAGCCTGTGTTAATGTATATAAAATAGACTAAATTCGGATATAAGAGAAACCCGGATATAAGAGACTTCTCCGGTCCCGACAACTCTCTTATATCCGGGTTACACTCTATTTCATTTTAAGCACCAACTAGCAACCTATCTAGCACTAAAGTATAAAAATACACTTTTATAGTAAAATTACGAGCAATAAATTTTATCGGCCAACTATATATCTAAAAAAAGGTGTTTGTCATGAAAGTATAAAAATTATATTCAAAATATTTATAGTTCAAGCCCTAAAATGTACGTACGAAATATTTAGTTTTTGGCATTAAATAACCCATAGAGGTGTTGATATGCCGCTAAGAAAAAAAAACAATAAAAAATAAACAGTACAATTAAATTTTATTCAGTTTTGTAATCTCCAGTATTTGAAATAACTTATCAGGTAAGTCTCACAGATTTTGCTGCGAAAATATTGCTTCAACGACCTCCTGGATCTAGTTTTTATTCGTGAAAGTTTTCCTCATAAACACATTCGAGTAATGTAATAATCGGTTGGTTTGAAATAAATATAGCAGGTGCATTAGAACAGACCAATCATTTTTTTTAATGTTATTTCTGCTGCATGCCGTGTTGTGTTGACGCAGACAAGAACATTCTTCCTGTTGACGAAGCCAAGGAGCTTTTAAAACAAAATACTGATGGGCACGTTGCAGCTGCTGGACGTAGGTTAATTTAGTGTTCCATTGCGCTTCTGAACTATAATAATAATGCGATGCAATTAAACGCAAAAGAAAGAACTATTCATTTAGATGCAGGTTATGGAGATTTGTCCTTGTCAATCCACTTTGCTTTTTCCTTTACATTCGCCATCGGAATTATTCCTCAAAAATTGAAATTATTTAAGTCTGTACCTGCTAGATACGAGCTTTGTCTGAAAAGTAAAAGGACTGATTACGTTCTTCGATGTGACAGGCATCTTCCATAGATCTTTTTACAGAACCAGACATTCAATCATTGATTCTACAAAGATTTCCTGCAGTGTTTACTTCACTCGGTTTAAAAGTGACGAGTTGTGGCAGGACAAATCGTGGCTGCTTTACGACGACAAGGTACGTGTTCACAATGTCGTAAGCACCCGATATTTTCTTGTCGTGAACATCTCCATGTTGGAACAAATTTTTATTCACATGATATTGCTTTCATGTTTTTTCCATTTTTTCAAACTCAGATGAATCATCAAGGAAACCCGTTTCAAGGCGTGTAGGCTATCAAGACAGCAGTAATGACGTAGCTGAGCGCCATCCAAGAAGTATTCTTCCATCAGTGCATAGAGGCCTGACAGAGAAAGATAGAAAAATGCATAAGACTCGAGGGGTATTAATTTTAAGTAGAAAACAAGTAGTTTGGTAATCAAACTGTTAACCCAGTTCGGTTACTTTTCAGACAGACCTCAAATATCCAAATATATTAGAATCTCTACAGCTTTTTAAAATGTCTTTTTCAGGTAATTATCATATGAGACAATATCATAAGCCTTTATTTTTATTATTACATTATTATGTAATTTGTCTCCGTAAGAGAAAACTGACATCTAGTTAAAATACTTTGAGACGCCAGCGTCAATTGAATAAACTGATATATATATATAGTCATGCATCGAGGAAATAGTTATTTTTACATATGAAGATCAAATCAAATACGGTAATATGGATGCTGAGAAAACCATTTTCATGATGTTTTGTCTGAAACTTTCTTTCGTTGGAGACTGTTTTCTCTGCCATGTATCAGATACGATCATTTATTGTCAAAATAGCGGCTTATTACTTTTTTTTTTCTAATCGATATTCATATGATAGGAGACTATGAAATAGCATTTTAGCTCTAAGAATATTGGATATTTGATGGTGAAATATATTTAGTTTTGTGTAAAACTAATTTGATATAAATTAATTTCACAATCACCGAAAAAAAAAAAGACGAATCGTGAACAAAACTCATTAAGCAGAACAGTATGCATTCCTTGGAAAAGTGCAAACGTAACATTCAAATTAGCTGTGAATAGATGTGTTCATGTTTAGGGTGAAGCTGGTTTCAATAGATTAGCCTAAGAATGCTTGCAGTTTTGTTTTTTCTTTTTTTCTTTTTTTTTTCTAAAATTCTTTAAAACTAATTTTATCTCCGAATCAATATGAGAAGAAAAAAAGTTGTTTATAAAAAGATCGTTTTCTCTTACTGAATGCCTCATAAAATAATCCGTGAGAAAAAGAAATTAATTTAGCAATGTTGATCATGTTTTACTTTTATTTTGTAAATACAAACGTTGTTTTTACTGGGATGACTTTCATTTTAGTAATTACTTTGCTCTCTCTCTCTCTCTCTATATATATATATATATATATATATATATATATATATATATATATATATATATATATATATATAATAAATAAACAATAATAGTCTGCTAAGCCCTCGAAAAATAAACAGTCATTAATAATTTCACAAGTTTATAGCAGTTTTTTCTGCTTTGTTTGGATATCAATGCATCATCTCTATATAGAGCGTATGTCATCACTTAATCAAAATTGTAAAGGACGCTCTTTCTTACATGAATCATCGAGAAATCGACTCAAGTAGAAGCATGTGGTGATAAGGTATTGACAGAATCAGAAACAAGATACGAAATACATGAGAAATTTAATTGTATATGTAATTGTAATGTTATCTGGAGTCAACTTTAGAAATTGGTGTTTGGACACACTTTTATTCGGTTTAATTTAAATTCATTTGCAAACAATGACCATATCTTTCAGTAGCATCCAAACGGAGCTAACTATATAACTATATATATATATATATATATATATATATATATATATATATATATATATAAATAATATAATACGGAAAAAAATTAGACCAATTATAGGTGTAAAATAAATCGAAAAATATAAAAATAAATATTGCTGATACCCCCTGAAAAGTAGACGAACATGACTGCCTAAGGAAATCTGGAGTAGGCATATTTGGGAAATAATATTTTTTCTATGACTTTAGATGCATGCATAGAACAATCCATATATCCAGTTAAAAGCAAACCGTTTTTAACGAAACGTTCATAAGAGATTGCTACTCAAATACACACACACACGTGTGGGGGAGAGACATGGTGTAGGTAAAAAGGCTGGTTATAATTATGTCAAGTGGAGCGCTGACGTTGTAAGTAGGCTAAACTTCAATTTTATATTTCAATATCTGGCAGCTGCCCTTTTTGCACGGACTGCTTCTCACCGCTTCTGTCTATATCACTGTTCCTTTAGCCGCCACTTGTCTCATATATAGACTTATATATAATTCCTTTCGCTAGTCGAAATATCTAGAGAAACTGTTGCCTGGCTGTAATGTATCTTGGCAACGAAAAATATATAAGGAAATAGATATATTTCCGCCCGAATGCCACTAATCTATGGAACAGCAATGCACAAGGTTTGGGATCATGCAAATGTTCCACTACCCAGTATTGCATAGTTTCTTGTAAGAACAGGTGGTGATATCATCTTCACAAATATATATCAGCAGCAAACAATGTAAATGAACTGGAACATAGACTTTACCAAATTCCTTGAACAACGTGATCCACTCCTGATCAAAAATTTAAGACCACTTGATTATTTTTTTTTTAATAAGACTCTCATGGATACATTATAAACTTTTTCTTACTTCAAGTTACTAATTCTATAATCTAAACGGTTTTGTAGACAAAAAGTTATAATCCGATCAATTTATTCAGAAATGGACATCTTTATAAATTGAGGCGTTTTACACTTGATGAAAATTATAAGATAATGGGGTATAAATTGTTAGATCTAGGGTAATTCCAATGTTTTTGTTCAGTTAGCGGCAAATTGATTGCTAATCTCTATATCTAAAGTAAGCAAACTTACCAAAGTTGAGTGTGCTCGAATGCTCGATTTCCATAATCCCAGCTAAGATAAATCGCAGTAAAACCGTGATTTGCAACTTTCTAAATGACAGTGCGAATTATGGAAACGCAAAGTCTACTGGTAAGTCAAAAAAAATTCTCTGGCATTGAGCAGGAGAATAAAACGGGTTGTTGTGAACGTAGTGGACTTGCTTCTAGTCAGATTAAGGCAGCCACAGATGCTGATTGCGGCCCAGTAACCATCAGACGACACTTACGACAAAAAGACATGGTAGATAAAACGTGCAAACAAATTCCTCGGCTGCTTCCACGTCACAAAATGAACCGTTTAAGGTTTGGTCGTGAATACCAAACATGGGACATTGAGAAGTGGAAGAAAGTCCTGTTTTCTGATGAGAAAAATTCAATCTAGATGGCCTTGATGGCTTCCAACGATATTGGCATAACAAAAACATGCCTCCTGAAATTTTCTCCACACGTCATAGTGGTAGAGGGTTTAATCGTATGGGGTGTCTTTTCTTACAAAGGGACGATGGAGCTCCAGGTGGTGCAGGGTCGTCAGACAGCGGCTGGTTATGTTAGCATGCTACAAAAAGCATCGTTGGTGACGGAGGGCCATTGTTTGTGTGAGGATAGATGGATAATCCAACAGGATAATGCTGCAATCCACGCTGCATGCCGGACCTTGACCATTCTACAAGAAAATGGGGTCCATCTCTTGAGACATTCAGCATGCTAATCGGACTTGAACCCAATTGAAAAAGTTTGGGGATGGATGGCAAGAGATGTTTATCGAAATGACAAACAATATTCAACAAAAAATGAACTTCGTGAAGCTATCTTCAGAAGCTGGAGCAATATTCCTCGCAGCTTAATGGAAACACTAATTTCTAGCATGCCCTCCCCCCAATTTTTGAAGTCATCAAAACCAATGGAGGTAGAACTCATTATTAAATTTGGTTGTCGAATGCTATCGAATTTTTGCTTTCGTAGAATTTTTCAATTTCTCAATTTTTGATTTTAAAATTGTCACATAACGTTTTTGATTTTAAAATTACACACGTTAAGTAATAAATGTTGAAAATTATTCCATATGGTCTTGAATTTTTGATCAGAAGTGTATTACAGTATCGTAATTACCTTCAGCTATCTATGAATGACACCTGCTTCTCCTCTATTCGCTAGTTGCCTCCTACTCCTGATCCTCCTCCACACTCTGAAATCTTACTCGTCATACACTCTGTTGACCGCCACCGCCTCATATCGTCTTCCTCTCTCTGTGTGTTGACCCACCGCCGCCTCCTCTCTCTGCGTGCATTGACCCACCGCCTCCTCCTCTCTCTGTGTATTGGCCCGCTGTCTCCTCCTCTCTCTGTGTATTGACTGCCGCCTCTCTGTTGACCCGCCCCTTTCTCATTGTTGGCCCACCGCCGCCACCTCCTTTCTCATTGTTGTCCCGCCGCCGCCACCTCCTCCTCTGTCATTTTTGTACCGCCTCCGCCGCCACCTCCTGTCATTGTTGTCCCGCCGCCGCCACCTCCTGTCATTGTTGTCCCGCCGCCGCCACCTCCTGTCATTGTTGTCCCGCCGCCGCCGCCGCCGCCGCCGCCGCCGCCGCCGCCGCCACCTCCTCCTCTGTCATTGTTGTACCGCCCGCCGCCGCCGCCACCTCCTCTGTAATTGTTGTCCCGCCGCCGCCACCTCCTCTGTGATTGTTGTCCTGCCGCCGCCACCACCTCCTCTGTCATTGTTGTCCTGCCGCCGCCACCACCTCCTCTGTGATTGTTGTCCCGCCGCCGCCACCACCTCCTCTGTGATTGTTGTCCCGCCGCCGCCACCACCACCTCTGTGATTGTTGTCCCGCCGCCGCCACCACCTCCTCTGTCATTGTTGTCCCGCCGCCGCCACCACCTCCTCTGTCATTGTTGTCCCGCCGCCGCCTCCTCCATCTGAGTGTTTTTTTTTTTTTTTTTTTTTTTTTACATCATTTCGGTTCTCTGCTCATGTAATCATTGTTTTTCAAAATTTCTGCGCAGAAATTGCGGTGTCTTTCTTGATAAACAAATTAGTTGGCTTTTTCCTATCAGTTTATATAGAGATTATAGATGATCTCCACATCCAAATTTTTCAAATGGAAAATACGGGAGATCAACGTCTAGACAGTATGATTCTATTTCAGAGTGCATTTCTTTTTAAAAGAATACAAAATATGAAATTGTCTATGCAAGAGTTGTCTATTACACACCTGACATACAACTTCCATTAGACAGGCCCAAAGGAGAAAAGACAACATGGAGTTGGCACCGTTGTATGCAAATCACTATATACCGTAATAGACAATAACTTAAACTAGTCAGAAAGACAAATAGCTGCCGATATAGTTTTTTTTTTTTTTTTTTTTTTTGTGCCTGTAATACGGGTATCTGTCCCAGCTGACAAAATGTCTCCGATAAAGTAAGTTTTGATAGAGGGTTAACAAAGCATTGAGGTTTAGAAAAAAAAAAGAAGAAATCCTGGTGTTTTTAATTATATCTCTACATTTTTTTTAGGGTTGGTGCTCTTGTGATGAAAATAAGGCATTAATCTTTGAAACAGAAACCAAGAACATCAAAGGAATCTTAAATTCAGCATTTTTAACTGGTGACTTACCAAGACTGTCACAGACGGCATGACACGTTCATTCAATTTGATCACGCAACAAATGTGAATAAAACAGTAGCCAAGAAAACAGTCTGCTTCCGATCAGGGAACATATGTATAATATTCAATTGCTACAATAACTTAAAGTAGGATCCAAACTGAGCAAATTAAATCTTGACCATAACAGCAGACGAATCGGCAATATGATTATATGCTCCTTAGCGAAAGTATGTTAGATAATTTCGAAAAGATCTTGACAACTCCATCAGTGGGACGATAATGATTTAAGAGTTTAATACTAGAAAAAAAGAGCTGAAGTTTATGAAAAATGGGAAGGAGTATACGAAAGAATTAACAAATATAAAACAAAAATCGACTTAACTCTTTTAAAAAGAAATATGTTTGGAAATTTTGTAAGCCAAAATAATGAACTTAAACTGCATACACATTGGAGCGAAATGTGGAAAAGCGAAAGACAGTGTTAAATTTTTACCATCGAAACCAAAACAGAAGAGATAGTCTGCTCTTAAAAATAAGCTTCTAGATACAACTCAACACAACACACTTAGCTGAAGTTACACGCAGAATTATACAATATAAATCCGAGCCTTACAATATATGTCTCAGAATATATGTAGTAAAATTTCTCAAAGAATACATCTCCATTGTACACGCACGAAGCCTCACAATATTTTCCGGAATCAATTGCTTACATAGCAGATTTACTGGACCATTTACGCTTTGCTATTCGTGAAAAATGGAGACAGATTAGCATATTTTCTTTATTTATCTGTTTATTTATTTTTTTAAGCAATCCATTCCACTCAGTGACACTTTAACCACGACTTTTAATACAATCCCATTTACTTGAGCTCGCAGACCTCATTCAGTTAATACAGGCATGTTTCTTTTTGTACAA
The DNA here is from genome assembly GCA_903632075.3 of Acanthosepion pharaonis. Taxonomy (NCBI): domain Eukaryota; kingdom Metazoa; phylum Mollusca; class Cephalopoda; order Sepiida; family Sepiidae; genus Acanthosepion; species Acanthosepion pharaonis. The sequence goes on from CAHIKZ030002350.1 coordinate 155,541, forward strand.
AAGCAACATGCCGCACAAACGGATTTTCGTCTTCGGGGTATGAAGACATTGTCTTCTGTGCAAATAAACAATTTAATGATGAGAAAGAATACAACGCTATATAAAAAGCAAATGAATAATCTCACTTGACACTAAATTTGAACTTTTGAAAACAGATTTCAAAGTTTTAAGGAATTCTGGAATCTGAAACTTATCCTTTAATTTCATATAATTAACGGGCATCCTACATTTTCAATACAAACATTATGTCGGCCCAAAGCAGACTACGAATATCGTATATCTCGTTCGAAAATTGAATCTTAATTTCGAGCCGACTAAAAACTACATTTACCCAAACTTAAACAGATTCCACAGCTAAGTGTTTGATGTCAACACCGACATTCTGTGAAAGGCACATCACCGTTGGAGATAAGACAGCGTGTAATTTCACAACTCTCTCCCCCTATTAACTTAGTAAGCATAAGAGATAGGATTTAAGTCTTTGTATATATGTAAGTAAGGTATACATTACATTACCCTTATTTTGTCCGCCATTGTTTGACTTATGGATATAAGTTTGCCGAGGCTGAGAAGGGATTAACCTCCACACCAGTCACAAGGCTTTCTCAGCTTGTTTACCCATTTCGCATCAGCAATATATACCGAGATATTTAGAGTGTTCAGTAATTATAAATTCCGCATTGTCCTGTCTGTTCTCATGCATAACTCTTGTATAAAACGTTTGTCTTTTTGACGTAATGTGTGAGAACTTTTCCAGAATTTAATATTTAACAATTTAAAACTTATATTCTTAGTTTGGGTAGTAGCATAACAGCTATCGCCACAGACAAAGTAATCCAAAACGAGAGCTCAGGTATGTGTTCCATCAGCACTGATGCCTTGGGAATGGCATGATTCTATTAGTCCTCTTCTACAGATACAGGTTAATTGTCTGGGCAAACTGACTAGATTAGTTGGCCGCCAATCTAGAAGGTCAACTTTGAATTGAAACCTGTGATGAAGCCAACGGGAAATCACTCCCGTCCAAGTCATGTCAATTTACAGATAACGAAAGGAATATGTTTAGAGACATGTGTGTTTATGTCCGGGTTAGACATGGTACTTAAAGCTTAGATTTTGAGTCTATCATTCTATATCCTCCACAATCGGCAAACAATGCGTCTCACTATACAAGTTGAGAATGTACGAAATAATTAATGATCAGTTAACCAGAAGTAATTGGCACGGGCTGAGGTTAATTATTTGAAACCTTCCCAGAAACAAAATGAGAATAGCATTCAATATATATTGTGGCATTCTTGTAGGATCATTGTCAATCAAATGCACAAAATCATCCCTGCATGATCCTGTTTCGAATGTGCCAATGATGACGTGCTAATATTATCAAAGCAAGACAACATAGTATGGTTTATTGCCAAACACTGGACCAGATAAAGTTATCGAGCAGCCTTTCTTAGCAGGTGATACTTTTCGAGATTTATAAAAACAGTAAGTTAGATTGCTTAGTTTTGGGTAAAAAAAAAAGTGCTCTATAATTAATTCAGACATATGCAGCGATCTGCAATGGTTCTTATGAGGAAATCGAAGGGATATACGATATGTGTGGGTTATCCTTCTTGGCTTTTCCAAAAAAGAAGACAAATCGCTCGTTAAGTGGCGCACTTTCAAGTAAATAAAAAGGCAAGAATATTCTGTTTTATTATATTTAACTCTTATTCAGATGTAGTTCAGCATAAAGAACGAAGTCATTGGGGCGAGGTAGCTCCCTTACTTTATATACAAACACGTGATTCTCACGTACGCTTGTTGCATACATATGCATACACATATATACGCATGCATGCATGCACGCACGCATGCAGACGCACATGCACGCACGCAGACATGCATACACGCAAGCATACATACATAAACGCATACATACATAAACAAAAGTGACAATCACGCTTCCTTGTTAGACACACACACACACACATATATATATATATATATATATATATATATATATATATATATATATCACGAACGCTTTTTCACACACACACACACACATACACATTCTTTCATTATCATTTTCTTTCATTATCATTTTCTTTCATTATCATTTTCTTTCATTATCATTTTCTTTCATTATCATTTTCTTTCATTATCATTTTCTTTCATTTTCTTTCATTTTCTTTCATTTTCTTTCATTATCTTTCATTTTCTTTCATTTTCTTTCATTTTCTTTCATTATCATTTTCTTTCATTTTCTTTCATTATCATTTTCTTTCATTTTCTTTCATTTCTTATAGATATTTTTTCTTTCATTATTTTCTTTCATTTTCTTTTCATTATCATTTTTCTTTTTTCTTTTCATTTTCTTTCATTTTCTTTCATTATCATTTTCTTTCATTATTTTTTCATTTTCATTTTCATTATCTTTCTTTTTTCATTTTTTCATTATCATTTCTTTTCATTTTCTTTTTTCTTTCATTTTTTCATTTCATTTTCTTTTTTCTTTCATTTTCATTTTCTTTCATTTTCTTTCATTATCATTTTCTTTCATTCTCTTTCATTTTCTTTCATTTTCTTTCATTATCATTTTCTTTCATTTTCTTTCATTATCATTTTCTTTCATTTTCTTTCATTATCATTTTCTTTCATTTTCTTTCATTATCATTTTCTTTCATTTTCTTTCATTATCATTTTCTTTCATTTTTTTCTTTTCATTTTCATTTTCTCATTAATTTTCGTTTTCATTTTCTTTCATTATCATTTTTTTTTCTTTCATTATCATTTTCTTTCATTTCTTTCATTATCATTTTCTTTTCTTTCATTATCATTTTCTTTCATTTTCTTTCATTATCATTTTCTTTCATTATCATTTGTGTCCACATGTAACAATTTGTCCCTACATGCATATAATTGACATTTGTTTTTAAATTGTTTTGTGATAAAGAATTTTACACGGAATCAAATGCGACTGCCAATATTGTTTGCGGGACAAATGTTCCGCCACCCATAATTATTTACGATAAAACCTACGCACATCAAGTTACTCGCAACATGATTGCATGTTGTTTCATGTCAGCTATTAGAATATAATTGAGATAGATTTTTTCAATTTTCTTTTTAAATAATGAAAGATGTCCACTAAGCAAATATACACGTGAATGAATTATAACACGTGCATGGCTGGGAACATTGAGGAAGAAAACGTTACTTTTTGCTACCACTGTAATGAAGATTATTTCTGTAATTCACTTTGAAACAGACGCGAAATCATATCCTACATATCGGTGTGTCGACACACACACACACATATATATATATATATATATATATATATATGATGAGAGATTGTTGGAGAAAAGATAGAGGAAGGAAGATAGGAAAGACGTAAAGATTTGATCGTGTATATTCCTCAAATTAATGGGCTATCTGAAGGAAGAGATTCATTTATATGGTTGTAATCAAATTTAAGAATGAGGATTTCAATAGCCTTTCCGATTTTCTCTATTTTTAAAGGAATGGGTGTTTTATGTTTTGCATTTTCAGCTTCTTAATTAGATTATATCATTGGATTTCTCAAAACAATGAAAATTTCAAGGACAAGCGATAAGCATATAGATTGATGATACGTGGATGACTTTCTGCTTCTTTCAGGGTTTGAATTAAATCTTCGAGTCAAGTTAATAAAATAAAATCATGAAAAGAAGCTTAACCACAAATGTAAGAAGATTGAATGTAATGTCGTCTGCTAGTGAGACAGCAAAATACGTGATCTTCGTTTTGGTGACACGAGAATCAAACAAGTAGAGAAATTTAATTATCTCGGTAGTGTATAAGCAGTGGGATGATTTGAACAGTAATCCGATGGCGCAGGTGAATCGTGAAGTTATCCTCCCAGAAATTAAGGAAATTATTCAGTGATAAGAACATTTCGTCAGAAGCTAAGAAAAGATCGTACAGCTACTATTTTACGTCTATATCCTTTTTCTTCGAGACTGGAAGACGTCTTAACGGATATAGAAGGGACACGATTTGAGAGATAGCTGGTTCTACAAAGGGATCTATTAATATGAATAGAATTTGTGAGCAGCGAAACTACTTGGCGTTTCTACGGCGCACAATGAGAAAGGGTGGCTTGCAAAATGTAACACTCAGATTTTCAAAACGTCACAGTGAAAAAAAAAAAGAAAGTGTAATCTCTCTAATGGGTCTGTCTGAATGGATATCAGATTTGTGGAAAGTGGGATTGTAAGGGTACAAAACACGGGATGTTGTGAAGAATGATGAACGCAGGTTCTAATAGAGCACGACATAATAAAGAAAAAATCATGTGAATAATGTATAACGTTGAATCAATACATATTGATCGTGGTAATATAATCAATATCGAGATTTTAAAAATAAAATACCTTAATTCATCAAGGAAATATCATTACTGATGATGAAATGTTGATTATAATGATTAT
>CAHIKZ030002350.1:167500-281868 GCA_903632075.3 Acanthosepion pharaonis
TAATCAAAATTTTAATGAGAAGTGTCACACGAGTTTAAAAAGTAATTATCTTCGAAATTACTTCAACACATACATACATTATTGGTATTATATATAAATTTGATGTACGTATTTATATTAAGCAGTTTAAATCACAAATAATTTTATAAGTAGTCATCTGCAAGCGTTAATCGATGGATACGAGTTATATCCAAGATCTAAAAAAAAATATTTGTGCTATATTTTCGGTTTGGAAAACATGATTGTCTTGAATAGAATACCCACTCAACTAAATCAATTCGTGTGAAGATATACAGAAACCCCGACTCAAGTAACGAATTTCTTTAAACGATTGACAAGATTCATTCTCACCATCTATAATATCGAATGAAGTATGACTTGTTTAGTAACAATTCTAAATCTTGAATCTAATTTCTTTCATGCACTAGTGTGGTGTTGGTGGAAAATAACATGTCGTAATAGCAGCGCAGCTCATGTATATATAAATATAGACAGACATACACACAGATGTTGACAAATGTATGCAAAAAGACATACATACATACATGCATGCACGCACATTATATATATATATATATATATATAGTCGATTCTCCCGTCGAGATTCGACGTTTGAGGGTCAAGCAGATCAGTTTCCAGGAAACCGACAGCCCGACACCGGCACATAAGATTTGATTATAGTGGTGAAGGCTTCGTCCAGGACCAGCCACACTTTTTGAAGAGACGAATACAGAGACCTGGTGCGCAGAGTGCCACAAGGTTCCCAAACGGCCCTCCGCAGGTTTTGAATTCATAGTTGACCTTCCCCTAGACCAGTTGCCATCCAAGGCTATAGAACCCCGTCTGTCCTGCTATTTTACCCATAGCTGGAGGGAGAGGAAGAGAATTCATATTTTCCTAAGGGTATTAGCACGTAAGTGAATGTAATGGATTCGAGTGGAATTCGAACTCGGCTCTGCGATTCCTCAATCCAAGCCGCTATCCATTACTCCACTGTGCCTATATATACATATACATTTAGGTATGCCCAGACAGATGTATGCATACATGTATGCGCACACACACACACACACACGCACGCAGTCTTGCATCCCAACTCTTCACTCAACGCGATAAGGCTGTCACTTTTTTTTGATGATTTTTTTCACCGATTTTTAGTCGTGCTAAATTCAATTTGTCTTTTATGAATCGACACATTTCTCGAAAAAATACTTACACTACGAATAAATTATCTAAAATGGACATTTGGAAACAATAAATAGAAATAAAATGTTATCTAAAAATAGGGCATACAAGTTCTTAGGGATTTTTAAAAGGCTATTTTCAAAATTAAAGCAAAAAAAAATGCCTCCTAAGTAGATCTTCAGACTGATAAGGCTTAAATCTACGCTACACTACAAGACACGTTAATGTTTTCATTTTTTACTTATTTATTTATTCTGTCTTTGTCGTTCCTGTGTGTTTGTCGTTCATAACAATATTAATGAAATATATTTTGGTCAATATTTTGACGCAATGAGTTTAAACAATTTTGGGTCTAGCTGATGTCAAGGATGAAAATGATTTTTCGTTAAAATAGATATAAATTGAATGTGAACTCACTCTGGCTTAGCCAGATAACCCCTGTCTTCGAAGCCGCCACTGATATATATATATATATATATATATATATATATATATCTGTTATCCTCATCTTTTGCCATATTCACATATGCTCGAAAGGATGTCCAATTCAAGATTTTAGTTCTATGTGTTATGTGTCCTTAACTCAACTTTACAATTTGCTTGACTAATGCTGTGACATGGTATTGAATTCACAAATCTTTGAGCCTATTCACTGGATCTAACTAACGTTTTAACCACTGGGAATTGTGTCCTTGATGACATCTGTGTATGGATTTTTGGGTCTTGTAGACATAATGTCTTACCATTTTTTACCAGTGCTCATATAGCAATTTTTTCTATTATTTAATTTTTACCAGAGTTTATATTTCAAATTACGTTATTCATTTCTTTTCTTTAGTAATCATTATTATATATATTATATATATATATATTTGTCAGTTAATATATATATATATGTGGTGATTCATTATATTTTTCTTTTTTTCCAGTGGTGTTCTCTATTATTTCAACCTTATCCCACGGGGTTGTCGATGACCACCGTTTTCATGGTCAGCTACGCCTGATTTTTCTATTTCCGCTTCTGTTTTTCTGCTTTATTCATGAAATTTAGGGCGGCATGTTTCTCCTTTGTATTTCCTACCACAGCTACAGGGGATGGCGTACACACAATCCTTAATCATGTCCTCTTTAAAGGAGGATTCTTAATCGGAAAAGGTGTCTGCGAAGTGTTAAACCACTAATGGAGATTGTCCTGATGTTATATGGTCCACAGATCCTTTGTATTTTCTCCGATAACCCTTTTACATTGTGTAGCCAGACTGTTTTCTGGGTGCCTCTTGTAATCTTCTAGCCCAGTTTGTTGGAGATGCTACCATGTACCCTGTGTAGTTGTTACGTTGTAGGATACTGCTTATACTATTTCTTGTTGGTATGTTTCTGAGTCGCCAATTTTGACTTTTGCTCCTATTTTTTTGTAGCATGGTGGGGAGTCGAGATTGTGGTATAGTTCGGTAATGACAGTTTTGTCTTTAAACCATCTGGTCGAGATATGAGTACATCCAAGAAGGCTTGTTGATGTTTTCTGGCTCCATTGTGAAATGTATAGATGATCTTATTGAGTTCACATGGTCCAGTAGTAACTGCCGCATGACTTCTTGATGCGAAGAGATTATGAAGTTGTCATTACGTATCTAACATAAAGACAAATGAAGTTTTGATTCAAATGCCATTTCCTCAAAGTATTCCATATGTAGGTTTGACATTACTGGCGATAATGTTTGCCCATTTAAGATTCATCTTATCAATATGTCTGATCCTATTAGGGGAAATATGTTATACACAGTAACTTATTTTCCATCAGGTTATCTATTTACACTGGTCCGTTCTTTAGGATATATAAGTTCGAAGCCAGTCTGTTCCTGAGTATATATAGCAATTCCACCGTGGGTATATTTGGTGAACAAATCATCACATCTAGGATCACCATTTGAGATGGAATTCATATATGATGGTTTCCAATTTCAAATCATCTTACATTACTACTTTGAGGCAGAGACCAATTATCATTTCAATAAAGAACAGCTTCCTGGTCGTAGAGATTGGGGCAGCCTATCTTCGAGTGGAATCCAGTACAACCGTTGGATAAAACAATCTACAATACGATATCGCTTAGAGGAAGGTGGCCCTCTTTAACAGAATTACCGAAGAACACCGAAAGAGGTTTCATCACGACCTGGATAAATCATTCAGACATGAAGTCGATGCTGTCAAGTACAGAAATTAAGCAAATTGAAAGATCAGAAGGTGACACACAAGGTCCATCACCAACCATTAAAGACAACTGTCAACACCTCTTCTCGCAAGTATAGATAAGTGTCTTAACTTATATTTTTTATTGAATCCCGCCGATATTCCCATGTATATCTTTTTCTGCTCAATATTCTCTTTGGGGAAAATTGTCGCCACATATATTTTCCGCCATGCATAAGCTTTCAACTGGGAAATTTGATACTCTCCTGCAGTTACATGTTGATGCTTTCATTTGGATTGCTCTCCGATCCATTTGTATTTGATTGCCATGAAAATCTCTCAAAATTTGTCTATTATGTGACCTAATAATTTTTCTTTATTGTTCATGCAAGAATAGCTAATCTTTATATTCATTTTGTTGAATATCTATTTCAAAAGTTCATTTTTACGAAAGTGTTTTTCTATTAGTTTTATGAAGTATTTTCCTATATTAATATGAGAATAGTTACAAAAAGGTGGGTTGAACCATATAATTTTCCCATTTCTACTTTTGGATTTAGTGGATGTTTTATTAACTGACTTATCTATATAATTTTGTGTTTGTTTAAACATTTTTTTTAATAGGGCTTTATCATAATTCGATTTATTTTGGTTAAAAATACAAGACTATACAGGTATGATGGACTGGTTACTGTACCTGATGCCAATGGTCCTTTAACATCCCAACTACAAAAGAAAATAATTAAGTCTTTCAAATTTCTAAGATTTAAAATCGAGATTTTTTTCCAACTTAAAAATAGTAAACTTCCTAGACGTTACAGTTAATCTTAACAATAACACTTATAAACCCTTCCAAAATGAAAACCAATCACCCATATATATAAATATCTACTCTAACCCCCCCTAAATCAATAATTAAACAAATTCCAAATGCAGTAAATGATAAGATAAATAAACTCTCCTCTAGTAAAACCATTTTTAAGTTGGAAGCATCGTCTTTATAACCATTGCCAGTCCTTTAAAGATAAATGGAAGAAAAAACCAAACGGCACTGTCAAAGCATTATTGGGATTTGTTGGAAGTTCGCTTAACCCCACAAATAAAATTGAAAATAATCTCGAGAGCCAGAACCTCAGTAAATTTCAGAGACAGATTCGACTTATGCATAAAAGAAAAAAATCCTCATGATTAAAAATAAAATCCGGATTTATTACTAAACAAACATAATGAACTAATTTTTAAATGTCGACATAAGAACAACCTCAATCTAAATAGACTTAGAAAAAACTATGTAGGAAAAGTAATATTACATGATCATTTATTTTTTTTTTTTTTGCTTTTGGAAATGTTGCTATGCACACATGAATGCGAACACATAACTCTATGTATATAACTATGTAACTGAACTTGGACATTGATACGTCTTTTGATATGTATATGCTTTTATATGGAAAGATAGCCATGCGTATATGTTGTAAAAATATATGTAGTTGTATGTATATATGGGTGTGTGTGTGTGTGTGTATGTATGTATATATATATATATATATATGTGTGTGGAGATGTGGGTACATGTATATGTGTGGATGTGTGTTTATATTACTTTTTATAATTTCTTTATGTTGTGTGTGTGTGTGTCTATATATATATATATATATATATATATATATATACATAGAGAGAGAGAGATGACCATATAAGGAGTATGGGATGGCATAGATATGTATGATTGTATATATATATATATATATATATATATATATATATATATATATATAAGAATTTGTGAGTTCATATATATATATATATATATATATATATATAATATGGAAGAATATAGATATAATAATATAATTACGTATGGATATTGATATGTTTTTTGCATGCAAAACACATGTTATATATATATATATATATATATATATATATATATATGTGTGTAAGTGTATATTTATGGATATACAGATTTTTATGAAAGAACTTACAGTTCTGTTATTAATGTTTTCTCATTTTCTCTTTTAATATTCTCCAATTGGAAGTGAGTTTAAAATTCTTTATATTATGAAGGCATTTTTTTAAATTGATAATTTAATTTAAATTGAAATATATTACCTTTTAATAATCAGTATTGATAAAATATTTAAATTGAAATTTTTTTGATGTTTACGTAGGTGTTAATACATGAAATTACCTGTGTATATCGATACATGGGTACCTGTATGAGTGATTGCACATGTAAAGGAACGTATGTATATGTGAGATTTGCATGGGTGTGTATACAATATATGACAGAGCAAAATCTTTAATATTAACTCCAAATATTACCCTATATTAACTTAACTAAACTTTAAGCAAGAGATTATCCAACTAAAAATAATTACGAGTTAAATTCATGTACAAAATTCAAACGGATAGAGATGTCAACTTAATAATCAATAATATTTTTTTTAAATAAAAAAGATTACTAGAAGTAAACTTATATTTTAAGATAAAATTTTATTCTTTTAATGTACTTAGTATGAATATTTTTTCTAATCGACTATTTAATAGTAAATCCCCCAAATTTTTAGAAATTTTAAATCACTAACAAATATCAAATTAAATTCTTGGTAGACAGTTTAGACTTTCAAATTTATATCAAACATTTTAATCTTTATGAACACCCTAAAATCACTTTGAAAGTAAAACAAAATAACAGCGTCTTTTTCGAGACTGTTCCAAAGAATATTAGTGAAAACTTCTCTCATAACTTCCTTCGCTCTTTTTCTTTTTATGTCTTTTTTCTCCTCTACCTCTTCTATATCAATATATAACTTCCGTTAAGTTAACCGTTTAAATGTGTCAATGTCTGGACCTCCTCAAATAATTTTAAGTATGAAAGAATAGAAATATTAAATTACCTCTAACTCAGTCATGTCTTTCTCTTTCTCTCTCTCTCTCCTCACTTCCTCAATTTACATATGCTTAATACAGTCCGTCAAAAATGTGTAAATTTTTTTTTTTTTTTCTTTCAACTTTTGGAAGTAAAGTCTAATGATACGCAGTCCTTTAAAAGGGCTGTGGTGAAATAATTTATTACATGGAACCTTAAAGTGGTCTGTTTTTCTTTAAATTATATATATATATATATATATATATAATTATAGACGGAATTAAATTCCAATAACCAAGTTGACTATTCTTAAGCGTGCTCAGTGCAATCGACACCATCACTTGACAAGACAGAAGTGTTGAAACAAAACTGGCTATTTTTGTAGTGATGTTATAACATGTTTCTTATAATTTTTGAATAATATATATATATGTGTGTGTGTGTGTGTGACGTCCCTGAACACAGCCTTTGCTCGCTCCTCGCTGCTTCGTTCGGGTGTCGCCGCTCCAAACGTGACGTCCGCCTGTCGCGTCAGTCGTGTTGTCTCGTCCTGTGACGACCAACTGGCTTGGTATCGGTCGCGGCACCCGAATGTAACGTTCTAACCTTTTGGTGATTCGGATGGGAATCTGGTTAGATTCGATATCAGCCTCGTTGTTCCCAATTCGCTTCCAACGCCTGGTTACCAAAGTAACTGCGATGATCTCCAGGTCGCTTACCCACGTTGTGAATCGATCTTAGGCAGACGAAATCAATCAGTCGTTGGGGCCGCAATGCAAGTTGAGTTCCAACGGGGTGGTATCGCACAAATACGTATAAAAGAAAATAAAATGATAACTGAAAAGTTCAAGGTATCAAAGAAAAGGATAACAAACTTTATGTCTAGTTGTTGGATACATAGGACTGCGTCTATCTCCCGACCCGTTCTATGGATTGTGACACGTTGTTTTCCGTTAGGCGAGTTTTAACACTTCAAGTTGTTTGCTCTTTAAGAAATTTTTTTTTTTGGTGTGTCTTCGGGCGAAAGTCGAAAAAAAACTTATTTTGGTGGTCTGGATCTAAATCGCTCTTCAAAATAATTGTTCTTGGATTGAAGATGAGTCCGGAATCTTGGTCAGCCGATGCGAGGCTTGCTTCAACTGAGCACTGGAGACTGACTCTGGGAACTGTCTCTCCCGAACTCAACTCTGGAACTGGAACTGGAACTGATTTTCGCTCGCTGCGACTTCGCTTATATGGACGCCGACCAAAACCGGGGTGGGTTTGTCGGCGCTGGGGGTTCCTCGATAATTCTAAATACCTATCCACTTCTTTTATTTTTGGTTAGGAATTTTCCACTTCTTTCCATTTTTTTTTGGGGGGGAGTCTTCTCCCACCTTCTCACCATACTTCAGAGGGGCGTGAACTGCCCTCCCCACTTCTTCGTAGCAACCTCTCATACCCATCCTCTAGGTGGGCGGCGACAGCTTCCTCCTTGTGTCACGTGATCACCACTCGGCCAATGCTATCCAGCCGGGCGTGTGCGATCCCGCGGGCTTTGTTTCAGGAAAAAAAAAATATCTTGCTTAAAAAAAAAAAAAAATATATCTTTTTTTCCTTTTCTTTCTTTTAATCTCATTTCTCAATTTCTCTGGCCGCAAATAGAACAATGCGATCGGTGGTGGTCATAACTCTTGTTCTCACCTGGACTTCGTCAGTCAGATTATCGCTAATTATCAGAATGGGTGGTCTATTTGACACAACACAATCGTCCGTCGCCTCGAAAAAAAACATTTCCATGGTTCCAGTCATTCTTTGGTGCACATTTCTGATAACATAGTTTTATTATCGCAGCTAAAGATGTCTTGTCAAAAGAAAAACGGTCAGTCGCCACCTCGTGTGCGGCTTTGACACAATTAATTTTTCATATCTATCCAAAGCCCTGTAGTTCACCTGTTTTTTGTCAATTATCAAAATAACATTTTCAATTGGATTTTTCTTTGGCTAGTCGGTCTGTGGTTTGCCAATCATATGTTTTCCCGCATTAGCGGTTTGTTTATGTATCCCCGATAACACAGCTCGTCGCCAGAACATAAACGATTCCCCGATCCACTCAGAATTTCCCTGATATTGTAATGACACTCTTCGCCATTTGTTACTTATCAAAATATCCTTTATCCATTGTCTCTTAGTCGTGGGTGTCCTACTTATCATCCACGTTTGGGTCTCGCCTCTCTTTTCCTTTCTTTCCTTCCTCTTTCCTTTCTTTTCTTTTTTGCCTTGGTAAATGGTGCCACAATGTGTGTGTGTGTTTTATTGTTGGTTATAATTTATAAAGTATAGTTATTCTAACATTTTCAGGAGGTTAGATTTTGTCGAATTGAGAGAACTTATAGTGCTTTCCTGTCCTGATGGGAGTTTTCTTCCCAATATTTTGGTTTTGATTGTGTGAAATGTTAACGGTTTTGTTGTATCCTTTACTTTCTCGCAGGCGCACGTAACATTCTAGCAATTGAAACACTTCGCTAGAGATATTTTTCATGCCGATCTATCGAATTTTGAAAGTTTAAAGCTTGTGTTCGTTTAAAAAGATATTTTTAAACATTGATTTGAAAATGAAAACTTTTGTGTTTAGATGGAAGTTTCGATATTTACGCATAAGTTATATTCTATGCTAGGAGTGTTCAGACCGCGCTGATGGGTCCCTGAACAAGGATGAGACGGGTGTACGCAATCAGATAGGAAAACGCCGAGCTACGGATAAAAATGTTACGTTCCTTCCTATAATTTGTAATTACTGAAGTAAGACAAGGTTATCTCGTGACCAGATTTGTTCATCCTCATAATTGTCATAGTTATTAGGTGCGGCCAATCCTAAAGAGAAATATAAGCTGCTTATTAACACAGTAAGGAATCTTGAGGAAATTCTGGAGAAGTAATAAAAGAAAGTTACGCGAAAGTACAGGAGGTTCTTTTGCGCGAATGTACAAAAGTTTTCTTTGCGCGAATAGAGAATGTATGATTCACAGAAAGAGAAATGTCCCAATATATAAAATTCACTTAAGTACAAAGATTCAAATATCGAGGAAGTGTTTTGACAGGAAAGAAGATGCGACAGCAAAGTCCGAAGGGGCGTTAGAAGCACGTCAGTTTACTCCCAAAAGGTAAGCAAACTATTAGAAAACAGAAAATTTCATTAGAAAAAAGAACTCTGCTGAAATGCTGTCTAATATCAGTTCTCCTATGAGAGTGAATATTAGACAACATTAAAAGATGAAAAGAAACTTGAGATAATAACAGAAATATGCTTTCCAGACGGATGCTGAGACTATTATGCAAGGAATAATGTCAAACAAAAGGGGCGCTTTATACTTATGAGAATGAGTTTGTAATGTTTAGGACCCCAAACAGGGAACGAGGGTTTTGAGCATTTGACACACTAATGATATGCTTAACAAGCATGTGACGTCTGCATGATGAAAAAAAAAAAAACAACAAAAAAACAGATGGTTAAAAGGGACAGGAAATTGGGAAGAGCCATGATCGCCTACGCCTTCAAGTCAAAAATCACGTATGACAATATTGTTTAAATGTCGAATACCGTAACGGAAAACAACAGGATTAATTAATAGATTCGAAATATATACGAGTCAAAGATTAGATATTCCAATTCCAAATTTTCGCTCGTTACTTTGGCATACGAGCAAAATCCTTAGATAATGTATGGATTCATCTCTTCCCTCACGGCTCTGGGTTACATACTTGAATTAGCTGGGTTCTTCGGACTTTGTAACCATTTTGTCTAGAAGTAAAACTCTAAAAAAAAAAAAAAATGACGCCTTGGCGAAGCAACTATGAAGCAAATTAAATAATCATCGAATTAACAATAACCCCAAATGCGGGCGTCCTTGACTGGACCCCAAAAATTCATTTATAAACTTTCCATAGGTACGTTAATCACTCTTTCATTCTGATTCATGCTTTCAATATCAGCTTTTATTGGAGGCACGGTGAAGTAATTGATAGCGGATTGGATCCAGGAATCTGAGATTTTGAATTCCAGTCAGATCCATTACACTCACTTACGTTCTAATAAATTTGGGAAAGATATGAATTCTTTTCTTCTACCTACAATCCGTCTTGGAGAAAGTAACTCTGAATTCAAAACTATGTAACCCAGGCGTAGCAAATACTAGAGAAAGGATTGTTTCCTTTGGCTCGATGATCCTAACTACGGTCGATCTCCATAGATGGAATATCCACTGAGTTAGATTTTCTGTCTGCTCTTTTATTTGCCACAGAAACTCTTTCTTAGTGTCGGCATAATTTCTATGACATTTCAAACTTGATCAGCTCTATACTTCCCTTAAAAGCAATGAAATCATTTGGCAAAGTTTATTACAACGTAAGAAACAGTTTGTCCAATTGTTTAAAAGCCGTTGCCGCTTAATTGTAATCAGGATTTTATTACATTTTTGCAAATCACAAATATTTCTTGTTGGCACTATAAATTTTTATAAGAGTTTATGTAAACATTTAAGCCTTTGTTTAAATATTCCTACCTAGCCAATAGAAAAAACTTGTATTAGAATGGAAGATAATTTATTTTCTATTTCAAGAAAGTGTTTCTGTGGTTGATTATATATGTGTTACATTCGATATTTATATTTCTATATTGCAAATTTATTTATATGAAAATTCAAATCAGCGATGTAAGAGGTTTTCTCGTAAAGCTATTGAAAATGAAGGCATCTCAGCTAATTTCAGAAAGTGTAATAATCTATTACAAATATATTGCCGGGATATTGCAGGAAATCCACAATGGCACTGTTTCTTTAAAATATGGAAAGTAATTTTAGGACATAAGCAAAATAAATTCAGAAAGTGCAAGTTAAAAGCTAAGCTGAAACGATAGAATTAGAATGGAAATATAACTGAATTGTTGAGATATCGCTTAGAAATATGTAAAATATTTTAAATAATTTGAAGTGAAGTCATAGAAAGGAATAAATGAAAATATTCGGGAATTCCGATGTCAACCATAAATGGCTTTGCAACTGGTATTAATGGAATTAGTTTGAAGAAAATAACAAACTTGAATGGAAATGTAAACACTTAACATAAAAGTAAAACGCTTCACATTCATAATAAAATGCATCCGATGTGTAATTTAAATAAATACAAATATAATTAATGTTAAATACAATATAATTAATGTTAAAGTTATTCTCTTTTGGTTGTCGTTTTGTAAATATAACGCAGCTCAAATAAAATTTAAGGCATATCAATTGTGGGGAAATTCTGACCAATATTGACAAAGATCTACTCTCTCTGGATTCAGCTGTTCTGTTTCATACTTCTCAATTCATGCCCCTCCACCACTTCTCATTTTAACAATGTAATATTTCTAATTTAATCTCCCTCCCCCGTCCTTAAATCTAACATGTTCTCTGATAAATCTTCTAAGCTGTCTATCCTTCTCGTGTCTAGCAATAATGTTTACTTTATCCTTCATATTCTAAGTATGTATGTTCACTTTTTTTAATGCTCCCTAGATTTTCGCATATGGAAATCTCAACATCCTTCGGTAGAAATATATTTTAAGTTTTTGGGGTTTTTTTTTTGTTTTCATACACGATCTAATTGAGTATTCACTGTCATAGGAAGACTGACATTAAATAGCAGTTCATTTTCTAGTCTAAAGGAATTTTGTATCTGTCTATATTTCTGAGATAAGATATTTTAACTATTTACATTGTTCGGAGTATTGTCCTCATCTTTGCCATATTCAGGGCGTAGGTCTGCTCCTGCTTTCTTCGGTTGATCGGAATTTTAAACTGGACCATTTATTTCGTCCACCAGATGAGGTTAATTTCACGTGCCTTGGCTATTTCGAATATTGTTTTTTTGTTGTTTTAGTTATTTCTCCTAGCTGATTTATCTAAAATCATGAGTAAGACAAAGATTACTAAAGTCCGAACAATTTCTTTGTTTAGCATTTGGAAAGACATTTTCCGATATCCCAACTTGTCTTAGGATATCATAGCAACTCCAAAAGATTGATATTTTTCTGTTTGCTGGATTGTGCAGACTACAATTCCGATATCGTATCTTCGACTTCTACGTCTTGATAACCACTACGGATTCTGCATTCATACAATTTATAGTTAATCTTTTCTTCGCGTTTCATTTACAACCTTTCCTAAGAGTTCCTGTAGATTTCATTCGCATTCTGCCATCACCGGAATCATCTGCGTATCTTTATTGGCAAGGTTATACCCACCAATTATAATAAATCTTGTTAGGTCTTGTAGTTATGAGGATATTTCGCTCTAGAGTAAGCTAAGAAAATATTAGTCTTAAAACGCCGTTAATTTTATAATACCAGCAAGGAAACGGATTACCTGGGAAATAAAACCGATGCTTCCAGATTACATTGACAACGACAACTCTTTATTGGACAGTAGAACAATGCTCAAATGTATGCGACATTGCAAGTGGTTTTTCCAGCATTATATATATATATATATATATATATATCCTAGTCCAATAGCCGTATATTACTTATAATTAGGGAAGAATTGTTTATTAAATATTATTCACCTGCTGGGAACATTACACTATGTAGCGTGTTAAAATTTTTCTAATACTAG
This sequence comes from Acanthosepion pharaonis, assembly GCA_903632075.3. Classification (NCBI taxonomy): domain Eukaryota; kingdom Metazoa; phylum Mollusca; class Cephalopoda; order Sepiida; family Sepiidae; genus Acanthosepion; species Acanthosepion pharaonis. The sequence goes on from CAHIKZ030002350.1 coordinate 180,380, forward strand.
TCAATGCCACATCAACTGGCCACGCAGAGAACATGACCGCCAAAAAGCATACAAATCCCGCTGCACATACACATCACACCAAACTACTATCTAGAAACTGCACACTGAATTTCCCCGTCCAAACGACATCCTTGATAATGGCTAAAGAATTAGCCGAAAGCCCTCGAAACAATTATAACTATAGACAATTCGTATATTCTTTAACCCCTGTAAAAAGAAAAAAAATATATTAGAATGTCCGGAAAACTCAAAAGATTAATTAAATCTTTCTTGTCGATCGTTTTCAAAGAAGGGTTGCGGAAGAAATACTAATATATATATATATATATATATATATATATATATATATATATATATAATGCAGGTGTGTGTGTGTTTCTCCTGCCAGGGAGAGGGGAAGGAAGGAATTTCGAATCCTGAAAGAGGTTACATATTTGTCTTTAATCTTTTCTCGAATATTCAGGCTGGTAGCCGATAAAATATACTGTTTTTATATATATATATATATATATATATATATAGAGAGAGAGAGAGAGAGTCTACTTAAATACATTTGTGTAACCTCTAAACGATAACATTCAAGTGACTTTATTTATTCTTGAGCAATGACACCGGATTTTATTCAGAATAACAAAGCACAATATAAGTATATTACTATATATTTTTTCATATCATCTTTTATTCAAATATGTACTTGTTAAAATTCACAATATCAAATAAGCAATAGTTTTTGTTTTTTTTACATCTTTCTGCCAAACTAAACATGCATTGTCAGTACCATTTTACAGATTATTCTGGATGGATTAAATCTATGAATTTTTGATAGCATAAGATTGTTATTGTGGAATGAAGACAATTGTGATTTGTTATACACAATATGAATCCTACTGCCATTAAATTTTTTTTTTTATTACAATTGTGGCATCTGATTACGATTTACGCATATATATTTCCTATGATTTATGATATAATCATTGCAATAAACCAAAGTTCATATGTTTCTTTTGAAATAATTGATTTCAGTGATTATTTTTCTGCCGCTTATCAATATTTTGCAGGCTTTTAATGCCAACTACTTTTTTTCATTGTAAGAGTTTTTTTTTTTTTTGTCTTTTGATATAATAATGAATTGGTAATAACATTCTTACTAATTAACCCATATCTGGGAGATTAGATGTATTCAAAAATTATCTTTGCATAAGTGAATATAAAGTACGTAACTAGGATTGGATCTCGGCTCGCCGATTAATAATTACGTGTCATTAATCATTAAACCACATAAGCTTAGCGCATCTTTTATTACGAAGCTGTCAGTCATCTAGATATTGTCCAGACTCAAATTTACCTGACCTCGGTGATTGTACGGGTAATTTTGTTTTGTAGTGACATGTCAATAAGCTGAGTAACGTTTTTATAGTATACATGTAATGAGAAATAAGATCGAAAGTTATTTCGAAATGCAGAAATATATTTACATGCTAGTTTGTTTTGTATTTTTTCTTTTCTTTTTCCTGGTAAGTTAAGAAGTCGTTTTTGGGAAAGCCAAAATATTTGATGTAGCCTATCCTTCGAGAAGGAAAATTGAATTTTAGCCTGACCATCCCATCTTTGCTAGCAGAGCAGTGGTATCCGCGTGGAACAAAAGAAAAGAACTTGTCAAGGATTAGTCGGATCAACGAGTAAGCTCAAAAGAAAAATGAAAAAAAAAAAAAAAAAAAAAGCACAATGATAGGAAGTCGTTGAAGTAATCCCGAAACTAAGAAATATAAGATTAAAAATTGGTGCCGCAATCAATAGAGAATTGTTACAATATTCCTTTAGAGTTAACGCGGGAAAATCTACCGAAATGTTTGACTTGAATATCTTTTGGTAGCTGTCTTTTTCATTTAATCAGATCTCCAAGTTATAATATATATTATTCAGGTACCTTACAGGCTTGATATTGTAATAGGGATTTTTTTTATGAGAATGCTGCAATTGATGCAGTAAGATATCTACGTCGTAAAGGCAGATTTCGTTCACAGAATTGGAAAAATCTACTGTAGTTAATTTTCTTTTCCATTGACGAAAATATAGATGCTCTCCAATAGATTGGCATCCATCTTTGCAAGTTGAATTTCATATAAGTGGTTATCTGTTATGACTGGTAGTGAAGCAAATCGCGAAAACACCGGTAATCTGCAATGTATATGAACTTCAACAAAAATGTTAATCACAATTAGACAAATTTGACAACCAATATGCGTACTATCTTGTATTGTCTTTGTTTTATTTTTCCTGAGCATTTTTTAATCATTTCAACACAAGCAAGGCAATAAGTCTAATATGATGCAAGGCCTTATTGCGTGAAATGAGTAAAAGAAAAAGAACAAAAGAACAGTAATTAACACAGGCGGTTACTTTTTACATTGCATTAAATTTTTGAAGATGAATGTTGACTGGGAAGCAAATAGCTGGAAGAAAATTTCACAAGCCGGAAGTAAGAGTTAACATTGAACTTAAGGTGATATCTCGCCATTTCAAACTGTAAACGCGACTATATCTCCAATCTAGTAATAAGCTTAAATTCATAAAATTTAGATACCAAAGCGGTTATTTCATCACAACCAGGACCATGGAAATATATGTTAAAAATAGCATGGAAAAGATAATTTAGAAAAGTGGGGAAAAGTGAGTGGATATGGCAGGTAATGACCAACAACATTGCAGATTATTTTTGGTCTTTCATCAGAATAGAAAATCACCAGAACAAATGTGTAAATAATATTCGCTGCATTGACGAATGGTAAAACATTTGTAGGATGGATTCTGGCGAGAACTGTCTAGAACTACACTGAATTTTTTTTTGGGGGTGGGGGATTTCAGTTGTAGAGCGATGGTTTTAAGCACAAATTTGTTTGTTTCTTTGTCTGCTTGTTTCTTTGTCTGCTTGTTTCTTTGTCTGCTTGTTTCTTTGTCTGCTTGTTTCTTTGTCTGCTTGTTTCTTTGTCTGCTTGTTTCTTTGTCTGCTTGTTTCTTTGTCTGCTTGTTTCTTTGTTTCTTTGTCTGCTTGTTTTCTTTGTCTGCTTGTTTTTTTGTCTGCTTGTTTTTTGTCTGCTTGTTTTTTGTCTGCTTGTTTCTTTGTCTGCTTGTTTCTTTGTCTGCTTGTTTTTTGTCTGCTTGTTTCTTTGTCTGCTTGTTTTTTGTCTGCTTGTTTTTTTGTCTGCTTTTTTTGTTTTGTTTTTTGTCTGCTTGTTTCTTTTGTCTTGTTTCTTTGTCTGCTTGTTTCTTTGTCTGCTTGTTTCTTTGTCTGCTTGTTTCTTTGTCTGCTTGTTTCTTTGTCTGCTTGTTTCTTTAAGACTTATTTAGTTTATGTATAGACCACCAGAGGGCATATTCGAATTTTCTCCATTTGTACAGTTATAAGTGGATAATTCTCTCTACCCCAATTGTATTTCTACGTCTCTAGAAACATAGGTTTATTACACGAATGTTAGTCACATCTTCATCTAAGCACTATCAGCACTTATTATTTTTCGTAGATTGTCCATATGTTTGTTCATAATTACTACTTCGGAAACTGTTATTGGTATTAATTAAGAAATTGTTAGTTCCAAAATTCCGATCTCTTCCTCGCAATTGTTTACATATCATCCTACCTGATGTATGTTCCTTAGTCATGTAATAGTATATTTATGAAAAGGAGATACCATATAATTAATACAAACGAAAAGGTCAAAAGCAATTTTGCAGTAGGCGAGAGTGCAGTTGGACAAACGCTGTAATTTGGACGCATTTGATTTCCAGGAAATATTATTGAGACATCCTAACTCAGTGATTGTGGCGTTAATGAACATGACACAGATAAGCTTTATGTTAATCATAATAATCCTCGTTATAAAAGAGCTGTAATACTGTCCATGACGCATGTGAATGACTTTGTTTACTTTTATATAATATGCGTATGTCTGTTGGGCGGGAGTTACCTCCGCTGTTGGCATTTAATATATGCACGAGTAAATGCAAAGTTCTGAAATCAGTCCTGGCAATAATACATTCAATTCTCGCACTGTCTAGACAATTTCAACACTACAAAAGGAGACATGACAATAACTTGAAAGCAGGACACACTTGGGCCTTTTCCCATCAAGATGGAAAAAAGGAAATTATCTCTCGGGAATCATTCTAATTTGTATTAGTATGCATCTTCGTGTGCACGTGTATATTTTAATGGAAGACCTAAAATATTTCTAAAACAAAGTTAAATTTAAAAAAAACAAAAAACAGATTAATTTATTTCTGTCTATATTTCTGAGATAATGCATTATGTACCCTATTTACATTATTCAGACTGTTGTCCTCATGTTTGTCGCCATATATATTAGTCCGGAGTTTACGTTTCGGCCTTTTACGCTACGGACATCTTCAGTTTGAACTGTCTAACTGGACCCTTTATTTCGCTGGTGTAGACTGTTCTAATTCGACATCCTATTCTTAATGGAATCAGTTATCAGTTACCTACTGTTAATTCCCCTCTCAATTTTTTTCACTGCCTTAATCAGGTATTAAAATCACACTCTTTGGGTTTTGTCACTGGATCTAACCAACGCCTTTATCCACTGTGCCCTCTGACCTTGTTGATATCTGCGTATGAATTTTTGGGTATTATAAACCTAATGTCTTCAGCAAACGTAATAAATATGGCGACAAAGATGAGGACAATAGTCCGACTAATGGAAATAGTATTAATCTATTATCGAATATCTTTTGAAGAGTATTATAATTGTTTAAATTTTAAATGTTATTTTTGTAGGAAGATTTTTGTCATTTTTACTCTAATTCACTTTTTTCTGACCATAAAACATTTAAACACACGTTTACTATACGATAGGCAATAAACTGGACATTTAAATTCTGGCCATGTTTAGACTGATATGTACGAATAATACAAATGAGTACATTGATGTCAATCGATAAAGACAATGAAATAAGATATTAAATGTGTGGCCTTTAGAATTCTCAGTTGAATCAGTCTAAAATCAAATATACTTTCTCATAATCTAAAATTTTTAATAAACTCTTTAAAACTGATATTCTTGACATTTGTTTAGCGTTAAACATTTGCATGTCTTCCCGAGGGCTAATATGTGTTTTACAGCCAGCCTTTCATCAGCCTTTCGCGTTTTATTTATTTATATTTGTATTTTTGAATGATCATGTGGCTAGCTATGGTGACTTGCAAGGCATATTTACATATGGAAAGATTCTCAATCAATCTTAACGAACTGTATTACCTGAATGGAAGGTGTACATAAATGGACCCACTTGCAAGATACTTTACTGTTTTTATCATAACATGTAACAACATCGAACATATTTGGTTATGATGAAATTAACTTAAAATATCAGATTATGTCTAGTTAAGTATATTCAAGCCGATAGACGATAATGAATAAACTGTTTAAACATTTATAAATACTCTAGTATGGGTATTAAATAAAAAAATAAATTTTAAAGTGATAAAATTTGTCGGATTAATACTATATATATATATATATATATATATATAAAATAACAAATTGCATTGTTTTTTTTTATTTTTACAGCATATAAACGTTAATAATGCCGGCAACATTTTTTTTATTCCTGGTAATATTTTGTTTTGTCAAAAATTTGTTTTTGGTAATATTTTTGCTTCAAAATTGTAATGCTGGTAATATTCTTTTTTCAAAAAGTTATTGCTGGAAATAGTTAACTATTTGTCCATTTCTGGGTCCCTAACAGGTGCTACCACCCCGGATAAGGGTGAACCTGTGAACCCCAACAATTAAGACGTGGTTTCACGCTCCTCGAATCCTCCTGATCAGAGGCCTTGCTACTGGATGTAGTTTATCGTCTTATCCAGGACGCGGAAGAAGTTTAACGTCTTACCCAGGACGAGAGAATAGATTGATTATAATGTCACTGTCTATCACATGCAATATAAGAGGGCTCAATACAGAGTTGAATATTATTTAATTTAGCATTTTTAGCTCTAGTCCCTATTGAGCCGTTTTTAAATTAAATGTTACGGACAGTGGAGTTATACTCCATTCGTTCTCATTTTGAAACAATTGAAATTGTGTAGCAATATTTATCGTTTGTTTTAATATTCTAAATTATATAATATGCTTAACATAAAATAAAGCTGACCTTTGTATCAGTGTATAGTTGAGAACTAAGAATTGTAACTTAATTCAGATAACTTATATCATTTTCTATACAAACTACTCATCGAATAAATAATGATTTAGTTTTATTCGCAATGTCTATACTCATAGAATTTCTCACTCACGTGTTATTAATAGTGATCGCAAACGTCAATATTTTTGGAATAAATTAAAAAAATATATTTCAATAATTAATGTTTTATTGATGATCCTTTTTCGCTGAACGTAGACTATTATGATTTAGAGTAAAAAAAAAAAAATCATAGAAAGAATAACCTACCGATAACTCTACTAATATTTCTATTTTGACGACGACCAACAGTAATAATTACATTTTTCACTTTCCGCTGAAATGAATGGAGGAAAATGAAGTCGTGATGAAGTATTCAGTTTTTCTTTCTTTCATACCTTCAGGCTCTGAACATTTTACATGGCTTTGAATATAACAAGAAACAACACCTGTGGCAAAATATGCTAATGACTTCTATTGTCTTCGCTAATTTCGCCACTCACCGACATCCCTTTGCACCGTTTTCTTCGCGTACAGAATACGTGTAGTGACTTAGTATAAAGTTTCATATCCAAAACTTCTCTTCTGTTGTAAAAGTTACCGTTTTGCGGGGACGCATCTACTTCTTCTTTCTTGTAGCCTAGCCATTATTTTTCTTTGGTAGTTATATTCTTTGGTAGTTATATTGGCAACAAAATTTGGACGATTCACATTATGTATACAAAAACTCAAGTTTGCGACTGCTTCTTTACAATAATAATATGTTTAATGATTTAGTGTATGGGATGAGAATTCACATAGAGGTACCATGAGACAAATGTCCTCATATTTGATCCAAAGTCATCTTGTAGATTATTTATTGAATTTTTACAGCTAAAAATTTAACAGCCATAATACAAATACGAGTACTCAATGTATTATATTAACTTTATTGAACATATTTCAGACCATTCGGATTATTTCAATAAAAAACGTTTCTTATGTCTCAGATATTCAAGAAGAGACATAAGGTTTGAGAATATAATGGTGTTAAATCTTTCTCAAAGAGAGGTTTTACCATGATTGTCCAGAAAAAAAAAAACAGGTTAGTTGTTTTATTAAAATACAGTCAAGGGAGAAAAATCTTTTTCCACGCAGATTATGGTTAAATTGGGCCGGAAATAACCTACAAATTTGAATGCCTTCCAAACTGCTCTCATTTAACCACCATAGAGAAACATCGCTGCCCGCCATCAGAATGGCTGATGATCGACTACTGGAGAGCATCTCACTGCGCCGCCTTCGCCTCACATTTCAACTGGGTTGAAGTGGAACAACTACATTGAATCAATAGCTAAGTTTACTGCAAAGAATAGTTCATTGTGTCGTGTCAAAAGGTTCGTCTTGTCAATGTCAATCGCACACATGTACAAATCTATCATTCGTCCGTACACTGAAGGCTGTTGCCTTATTTGGTCAGCTGCTCCTGCTATTTATATCTAGGTACTTGACAAAATCCCCACCCCACAAAAAAAGTTCTGCAATGTAATCGATCCTGACTTGACAGCTCTACTTCACTATTTACATAATTCGGACTATTGTCCTCATCTTTGTCGCCATGTTTATCACAACGTTTTGGCCGTTGTCAGGTGGTTGGAATGTCGAACTGAACCCTTTATTTCGCTCATTGGGCTAGACTGATCTAGTTCCACGTGCCAAGTCTAATGGATGTCAGTTATCGCCTGTCAATTTTGCTCTGAAAATCTCCATTGACTGAACCAGGTATTGAACTCACACTCTTTCGGTCCTGTCACTGGATCTAACTTTATCGACTGTGCCATCTGTCCATGAGCGTATGTGTATGAATTTCTTGGTATTATAAACCTAATGCCTTAAGCAACATTTTTTACTAGTGTTCATATTGCAATTTTTGCTGCTATCGCTTTTCTTTGGCACTCCTTATTAGACATGGCACGTGGAACTAGAAAATTCTGCCGCACTGAACGAAATAAAGGATTCAGTTCGACATTCCGACCACCTGAAGAAGGCCTGAGCGTACAACGGCTGAAAAGTTGTGATAAACATAGCGGCAAAGATGAGGACAATATTCGGAATAATGTAAATAGTGTGCATAATACCTCATCTCAGAAATATAGACAGCTCTACTTCAGTTATTTCTAACAGACATGATATGACTTTCATCTGACTTGTCTACAAATATTTTCATGGCTACTACACTGACGAGCTTTTCACTGCTGCGCTGACTACGTGAATCTAAGTGTACTACGAGGTTATCATCTTGATCCCCAAATTTTATTTTTGAAATAGTTAAATGTAGCAACAGTTTCTACTCCAACATTTTCTTTACTCGCAATTTCCGACAGTCTAAATCCGTTCCGTTTATTTCTTCTCTGAAAATTACAATCTTCAAAAATTTAAATGCAACATCAATCGCTATCTTCTATCGTCTTAAACGCCTTTCGTCTCTTATCCTTTCTTCAATCCTTCTTTTCTTTCTCTTTCACTCTATGTAACCCCCTGCGTACTAGTGGCATTCACGCTTTGCTTTAGGTGAAATGATGCAAACACATTCACACAGAGGCTCTGGTCTTTTAGGACGTTTCATAACTTATCCGTAACGTGTTTTGATTATTTTCAGATGAATGACATAATTCGAAATCAGCCAACGAAAATAGATGCTTTTATCTTTGCCTTAAATGCGGAACATAGTGATTTAGATTGCTTTATTCATGAAATTAAGGTCTTCCTTTTTCCCCCAAATTTCGCTGACAGGGATTCTACAGCAACAGTTATTTGTAAAAGCGCTGCTGTGTGTCCTTCGGAACAGCCATGTTTGTAAGAAAAAATTCTATAGACAGCTACTTAACACAATTGCTAGTCGGCTCAAGTAGACTACCGGAAAGACATGAAAAGGCAATTTCATGTATCCTAAGACAAAACATAGTCGTCGGATCCGTACAGCTAATTTGTTGAGAAATTTGAAACTCGGAACCTGCAATGTTCAGTATTGTTGTTGTCTTTGTTTATGATCGTAAAAGAAACTATAAGTTCACAAAGATTGTTATGCAAAGACCGGAGGTATTGTCAAATGTCATGAACACAGTTTCTGTGATTCTTGGAGTTTGGAGCAACGTGTCTAATCTGATGAATATTAATTCTTTTCTCAGGTCTTAAACGTCAATGATACTGACGATTTTTTAAATGATCATAAAATTAGATCTTGATTCATTATTCCACTTGTCTTGTGTATGAAGATAAACTAAATTAGGCAGCCAGACCTTTGATCAGGAGGTTTTGAGGAGCGTGATACAACCTCTTAATTGTTAGTGTTTCCAGGTCCACTCTCACCCAAGGTGGTAGCACCCGGTAGGTTCCCAGCTATGGGCAAATATTAACCCCCAAAAGAGATCAAAACACTATGAATGTATAAACATAGTTTTTAATACTAACAATACATTTTGAAGGAATATTTAAAAACCTTGTCGGCATTAAATAACTCATTGAGATTGATATGCCGTAAATCAAAAACTAAACCTTATTCCACTTTGTTTCAATGGACATAGACCTCGTGTGTGTGTGTATATATATATATATAATTTACTATATTTTTGGTCGAAGTGTGCTTAATGTAGGAGATATGTTTACATACATATGTGCGTGTAACGCTAAGGAAGATGGATGTCTGATTTATTGCTTTCATTTATCCGTTCGTTTAATTAATGTGATAATTTTAAATTAATCTCTTGCATAGTAACTTAGGGAAATAGATATCCTCTAAGCTTATAGTGACCGATTCACAACATTTTAATAATCTATTTCTTAAGACAAGCGAACGCATTTGAATCGCACGGCCCTATTTCAATAAGGGTACATCCAGATAATACACTGACATTTTTATGATCGCAATTAGGGAGACTTTCAAATTACCACTGATAACACATAACAACAAAAAGAAAAAAAAAAAGCTCTATCCCCCAAAAATAAAACAGGTCAGCAGAGTTATAAAGAAGGAAAAATTGCAACATTAACTTTTTTTAGCCTTCAAAGTGTTTCAACTTGTTACCTCACATGCTGCGGCTTGGGTTACAGTTTTCTGCATTATATATATTTTGTTTGAATGTGCATGTTTATTTTAAAATAATTTTTAGCATTTGCTTTCATTTTTCCCTTATTATAGTATTAGAACAATTGATTGTATACTTATCTCAATATTTGGCCTTTGAAGACGCGTTTTCATAGATGATGAGTAGATCGATACGCCTATTTTGTCAACCCGTTTTGGTTAACCTGGATATCTGATATAACGATTGTAGCGAGACGATTCTGAGAGATTTAGATCTAACAGGATTCATTACTGACAGTTACGGTCTTTGTGTGTGTGTATATATATATATATATATATATATATGATATTTTGTTGATACCAGAGACTGGAAGAAAACTGTAAAAACTCCTCCAGAAATTAGGAAAGCGAAATCAAAGGAAAATACAAAATATCTGATTGTTAGCAAAAGGATGACCCAAAAATACAAATTACAAATCGGAGATACTAAAATCAAAACGTTAGGAAAGTGGTTTCAGTAGTAACTGATCTACCAAGTCAAGCTTGCGAAACATTGCACCACGCCGACGTCTCCAAAACGATTTTCTAAGCAGAGCTTAGATGTGGCACAAGGCCGAAAGTATGGGGCACTAAACTCACTACTCATTTGTAAAGATTCTAGCGAGAGAAGCTTGCTAAATATTACACCACGTCGAGGTGCCCAAGCAGAATATTGAGAAAGAGAAAAACCTTCTTGGAAACAAACAGGAGTACTGAACAATTACATGATGTCTTCGTATATTGAAGTGAATGCTGGATAAGCTCATCGAAGATGTTGACTTGAATCAACAGAAATGTGATTCTACAGAAAGATACAGAGGATACCATGGACCGAATATGTAAGCAAAAACAGTTTTACATAATGAAAATAAAAAGGAAAATTTCAGGAAGAGACTGTGGAACTTTTATGGCCCATAACGAGGAAAGACGGACTGGAAAATCTGATACTCACAGAACAGATCGAGGTCAAGAGAGACAGGAAAACAATGAATAACGTACTTAGTGAGATTGAGTAAATAGATGGTGAATAGTTTTTAGGAGAATAAAAAGGAGTATATATATATATATATATATGACTTCAAAAACATGTCTTCATCTCCGTCTGTATTTAGTCAATCGATAAATATTTGGATACCTGTTAGTAATTTGTATGTGTGTTTAGTCATATGTGGGCACACACACACACACACACACACACACACATATATAAGTGGGAGAGAGAGACATTATTCAATTCATTAAGTGCTACAAAAACAGGAATCTGTGGAGGGCCATGATCGACTACGTCATCGGTAACACGGAACATAAAGGATTTTGTAGTGATTGACTAATCCAATTTCTTTCAATGTTTGGGCGCGGCTCTTTGTTGGAACACAATTTAATGGATATACTCCTAACCCTGATTCTCTGCTTCATCCCAACAAAATGAACTCCAGGCGATGATAAAGAGATAATTTATAAAAAATATGGACAGATAAACGTATTTCGGAAGATCAGTTGAGGAACATTTAATGACACCAGTCATAAGATAATGCTGTTTAACTGTTGATATTGAGATCAGCATTGTTCATTTCAATCTCATTTCGCGAAATCAGGCGTTGAAATGGAGCTCTGATATTAAGTGGAACGATTGCAAGCAACAATTGATGAAAAGCGTCCGGAAATGTCCAATCGTAAAAAGAATCTGGACAATGTCAGAATACAAGTGCCTTTACAGAATCGCCAATAATTGTTGCAGCTACTTTGGAATATCCAACTTGACCCACAATACGCATCTGAACTATGCATTATTTTATATTTCAAATAGTTCAATATTTTATTAATGGGAAAACTCAGAAAAGCCCACTTAGACATGTTTGTCTCCTAAGATGCCATGTTCTGGGCGATGCAATTAATGAATTGCTGTAAAAATAGAGAAAATTAGTTGAAGAAAAGGCCACATATGTTTGAATAAATCTATACATTTACCTACATATTTACAATCAAATTCAATTATAAGCTATTGTTTATTCACTTAGAGATTTTGCGCCGCTGTGGTCATCAATTCCCTATATTTATGATTTCATAAAGATATTCAAGGCGAAAATAGTACTATAGATTGCTGGTTCCTTTTGCGCTTGGGTGTTGAGATTACCTCGTACCTTCTTTCAGAACATCATCCGCCCACTGGTAAAGCCGTTGATCTCTGAAGCACAGCTAGTAGGCCCTTTCTCGTAAATCTCCGCTTGGCACAGTCCATTCATCGGTATGGTTAGGAAAACCTTCAGACAAGCAACATTTTAGCCGGCATGTTGATGTTCACACTGGGTAAAGCTTCGACAACCTCTTCACTCTAAAGGTACAACCACTGACGATAAACTCCCATACACTCCAATTATATATCGCAAGAATTTTCATTCTGTCCCAGTATATTCACCTATTCTTATATTCTGTAAAATTCATATATTTTCCTACGCCTTCATTATATTAACAAGTTTATTGTTTAATTAAATATACTGATAATTATTTCCTCCTGCAAATATATTTTAAATATTTAAGAATGTCTGCAACAAACAAATTTCTACAACGACATGCATATACATGAATAAGGTTATGTTAGTATTTCCTTATCGACGAAATGTCTTAATAGGCACTCAAATCTGTTTTTTTTAGTCTAATTAAATGAAGGATAATACTTGCACCGGATATTATCATTCCCATTCTGTTGCTGTTCATCAATTTATTGCATTTATTTAATGCACAATATATTAAGTTATTTTGGAAATGTTTTATCACTGAAAGGAAAATGCGACACAAAAATCCGAAGTGGGCTATGCAATGTATTAAACAAATAAAATTCCACCTATATGCCATCAAACGCTAGCCAATTTCATCACAGATGAAGAGACTTGAGTTAAAATAAATGTGCTTCTACAGATGGATGCTAAGAATAACATGAAGTGAACATGTGAGCAGCGACGAAGTTTTCATGAAACTGAAAAGAAAATACACTTTTATGTAGCATCGAAAATAGCCTGCTGAAATTTTTACTCTAACTAATACGACCCAGAAGATAGGACACTCACATAATGTTGAATGCGATATAGACAACATATAACCTTTTTAACGTGCATGCGTAAACATTTCATAGGCGACGGATTAGGCGATATCGACCTTGCTGTGACTATTGTTAACACTTCCGGTCTGGTGCTCCTGTTATATATGTATAGATTCTTGATAAATTCCAATGAAGAGACTGCAAAGACATTGGTCCTGACACCTGGAATCGCTGCTTCCATCACTTACACATCGCCGTAATGTAGATTTCCTCTGACTTTTCTATAAATATTTTCATTGTAAGTGTTCTGAGGGATTTTCCTCTTGATGCAGTTTTCGTTAGGAACGGTCGTTCATGAAATAAGAACGCATCAATGCAGTCAAATGCAAACGCGATGTCAGCTTCTTTCTGCTCAGCGTAGTCTTGGAAGACACGTTGATAACTACAAATGTAAAGTCCTATATAATTAAAGACTGCAGTAAAAATAAAATTCAAGTGACCTTTCAAAATCATGAATACTGCAAATACTTAAGGTTGCATGACATATCTAGCATATCTGAGCAAATTGTGGTAAATTCACGCAAAGAATGGCTCGATGCAAATTCAACTGAATTGTAAAGACGGCAAAATTGGTTTCACAGATCAGACGCAAATATAGGTGGCTAATATAAGTAAATGAAACGGTATTTAACCCTGATTCATAGCAAGCCGTGAGAGAATCCATCCATACACACACATATATATATAAGAGCTATTATATTAAATAACTCTTATTTAACAACTGTTTTTCTTACACTATAATATATATATATGTGTGTGTGCGTGTGTGCTCTGAACATATTCCTGAAATGCGGTAATCCGCCATATGTTGAAGAGTTCATAGACAAGCAACTTTCATAATAATATTCTTATATATATATATATATATATATTCTAAACATTCTGTAACATTCTAAATTTTGATGAAAAAAAAAAAAACCTTGTTTCTCTTTGTATCGCCGGAACTAGTAAAATAACATACAAAAAAAAAAAAAAACGTGCTAAAAATTGTATGAGACACATTAATTGGAAAATCTTGCAAAAATATAAATAACTGTTGGATGTTAATGAATCTTTCAGGAACGATTCACAGATGATTGAAATTATTATAAATATATTTTTTTTTAAAAGTCAAGGGAGAAATATTTTTTTAAATATTTATAACCCCACCCCCACCATAAGTAATTTTATGAAAACGCGAGAAATTCGATCGCATTGGGTTTGGTTATTACTATAGTTAAAAGCACAAGGCTTTGAGGAATGCACATCACTTTTTTTTAATTTTGTTTTTAATTGGACCCCCTTCCTGAAAATCAGCTCCGAATTGTAACATACAAAACTCAATAAAACAAAGATATTATTTAATTTCAAATGCTTTTATTTGCTTTTATGAATATAGACAACATTTTCAGAAAGAAACGAAAAATTTCGATGAAAAATGAATTTTTAATACAATTGTTAATTCTTTATTATAATAGATTTTTTACATTTAAGTTGTTAAAAAATAAAATTATTTAAAAGCCGCATCGGGTTTCTTAATTCTCCTTATGAGATAATTTTTTTTAGCGCGTTGTAAATTGTATTATTTTGACTAATCAGAAGATCCGCAGTAATTAAAAAATGTGATTTTGTGTTGATAATCGGGCTGTAATTAAAGTAAGGAATACCAAGCAGAATACAATTAAGTTGCGTTATTTGAGTTAAGCATTGTTCTCCGCTGTTCAGGTCTTTACTTTTGCGAAACACGTGTGGAGAAGTTAATTTGATTTTTCAATTTCAACTGAGAAGGGTACCTACAAGTATCAGTATCATCTTATGAAATTTTGTATGATCTTATTTTTAAATTAATCTCAGTTATGACATTTTTCCATAAATGAAATATCAAAATTAATAATAAAATGAATGGAAATACAAATAACACAGTAAAATGTAATAAATGTACATAAATTTATAGTATTTTATGTACACTTCTGATAAAATTTCATAAGAAAGGTACCTATAAATTAATTAGATACCTTTCTTATGAAATTCAATGTCACTCTTAAGTTTTATTTTAATTTATTTGGAATATATTTTCCATAAAGCATCGTAAACGTAAAGGTGAAAGCTAAGTACAAAAAAATAAAATAGTGCTGAATGTTTTTCTTAAATATAACGAGGTAAATAATTTGTTCACTTAAATGTAAATTATTTCACTTTTCTCCTTACGTAGAACAAATTAGCCTCACGGAATCCATCAATATGTCATTCATCACCTGTCAAGTGACGCGAAAGTTTGACCCTTTGTTTTGTTTTATTTTCAAATTACATTTTTCGGCGCAAAAGCTAAGTAAATATTGGTTCAAAATATTTTATATAAACATAATTTCTGATTTTCTTAAAATAAGTTTTGAAAAAAAAGATAATGGCTATTTAAAAGAATTTCAAAGAGATTTCCAGTTTTTTATAAAATGTAAAAAAAATGGTCAATTTTGCTGACTCAAAAAAGAAAAAAATAAGATTTTAACGAAAATTTCGGGCTTTCTAAGAACGATTAAAAAATGGAAATAAAATACACCCCAAATACTTTGACCTGTCCTCTTAAAAATGACATAAATATTTAGACGATTAAATTTTGTTTTCGTCAAATTTGGCGTCTTTTTCATCATGCTATACTTTTTTTTTTTTTTAGCTATCTCGTGGAGGTACCTATATTAAATAGTTCTTTTATTTGACATTGAACACTGTTTTTCTTGCACAATATCATCACTGTGTGTATATATATATATATATATATATATATATATATATAAGCAAATATATGGATATAGATCCGACAGTATGAAAATATACTGAAAAAACAAACAAAAATCCTAATATGCTATTATGCTGTTTTAATGTCAACGTCGGACGTTATATTGGTCTAATAGACCATCTTCAGGACATATTCATAAACATAATTATCCATAGACCATATACAATTCAACACTAAAAAGACGATGGACATAAAAGCAATATCAATCCAAACAGATAACTGAAATATTTTATAAGATCATATTTAAACGGAACGCCGACGTTGACATTAAACATTAAATCAGCATAATCGCATATTAAAATTTTTTGTTTGTTTTTCAGGCATATTTTTCATATATATATATATTTTATATATATATATATATATATATATATATATATATATATATATATAATATGTGTTTCTAAATATCTTCCTAACATAGTCTTTAAACCAACTTCCGTTAAACAGTTCATAAACAAGCCACTTTCATAACATTCTTAATGGTGCCACATGCTAGCTGCTGTTATTATTATCAGTCTTGACAGAGGAATGCCGTTTTTGTGCAAGCATGCATAGTTAACAAACACGCTCTCACACAATTGTATATCGTAAATACACAAAAATTGCATATTTACAGATCAGATGATATTCAAAATATATATATATATATATATATATATATATATATATATAATGTTACATACATTGTATGTAATTTTAAGGTGGATGTTTAAACAACCTCTTCAGAAATTAAACACAATTTGGCCTGTCAGTCGAAGCCATTTTCTTCTCATAGAAAAAGACTCGTATTGTGAAGACCACCGCTTATCAAGAAGCAATCTATTTCATTGAAATGTCCCTGAATGGCCGGTAATTAAAAGTATCGATCGTGCCAGGAGATGAATTCTTACCTGAGACGCTGTTCCGTTGATTTGTGACTAAATCTTAATTTGACTATATTTGATATATTCGAAATACATCTTATCACTTAATTATTAAGAGTGTATCCTCTGTCATTCATTTCTCTACTTTTAGACATGGCGAATATATATTAATTGCTGAAATGTCGCTGATGGTAATGATGATAGCCATCTGAATAAATATTAAAACTGTACATAATAAAACCAAAAGAAATTTAATAAGTTCCTGATATCTTTAAATAAAGATAATAAAAATTTTTAGAACGGAGTCTTTCCAAGAGCCAGGAAATAAGAGCCATTAAGCCTGGGATGTTAATTTAATCGTTAGAATATATACGAGATCTATTGTAAACCTCGATGAATATCCTACAAACATTGTTGATTGCATTTGTCCTTCAACGTCAAGTTAGTTTTAATCAGATTGTATTAAATTATACTAGTCACAAGTATCTCATAAATGACACTAGTTCACTCGATTTCTTAACTATTTTTATTGTACTTTTACAATTCGCGTATTTAGATGGTTGTTGCTGAAATCATTTTTTAACCTGTTTATTCATAGTTGGTTTAAAATGTATCGTTTCCACATGTGTGATACAACATTTAGATACACGGCGCTATTACACTTTCGCACTCCCACACCGTCCGCTGTTTTTTTTTTTTTTTTTCGTGACTATTTTATTTATATAACATTTTTCCCTGTTATTGCCCTTGCATCATGTTGACAACATCAAACACGCATTTTTAAGCTTTTTCCTGTTTTTCTTTATCACTGTAAAGGTATGATCATAATAAAGCATTAACATCAAAAATAAGTGTTTTCACAACGGATAAATTTCTGTGGCAATTTGATGCCAGAAGTTGAAGTTGAAAAAAGGTGAATCAATAAACCCTTGTGTCCACATAAATTCCGGATTATTCGTAAGTCATCTGCCTGTTGTTGAGGCCATTCCGGGCCTCAAATTTAGCATAGGTACGCTGCCACATTGCTTCAACTCGATTCGTGGTGACACAAGTGTTGGGAGCCACAAAGTTCTGAGTATGCTTCAGTGTCATGGCGGAGCCATGTGTGCGAAAGCGTAATATCACCTATAGCCTGTTAGTCTGAAAAAGGCCGAAGGACTGTCATGTTTCTCTATGAATTAAATTAATCTTGTACCCTAAACATCTTGAATAACAGACATGCCTAGTATAACTTTGAATTCAATTACATGTACGTAAAAATTATGAATTAAAGAGACGGACAAAGACCACCCTTTCTTTGATTGACTGCCATTCTAGGAAAGGAAAAAAGACAATTTAAACTTTAGGGTATCTAAATGGATATATAGCATCAGACTGCACCGATTGTCTTTAAATAACATTTTTCTAAAATTTCTAGTTAGTATAAGATTTCAATAAATATATATATATATATATATATATGAACATAAATTTTTATTTTGGGTCTGTTTCACAATGGACTTGCAATTGTTCATACGTTTGGGAAAGGCAGAAAAGAAATAATTTGACTTTTAAATTTTTTGCATTTTGGGAAAATTCTCAAAAAAAACCAAAAAAAAGAAGTTAAAGAACGTGATTTAAATTTTTTTTTTTTATTACGTTAAGGTCAAATATATAAAATAAGAAACAAAAATTTTTTTGTTTAATTAATTTTTTTAAATAAATATTTGTTAACGTTTCCGGTAAAAATATAACGTATAATAGAAGTTACCCACAATGCACCACTAACCTGATTCATATATATATATAAATAGCCGAGAAAAATAATTCATATTGGCCTGGAAATTTGCAAATAGCATGAAACAAGGATTTTTTTATAAATGTTGAATATCTATTTTTCCATTTTACACACGCTCTATTTTCTGATATTGATATTTTATCCCATAAATATAGCATAATTAAGACTTTATTTCTTTATATATATATATATATATATATATATATATATGTATATATATATATATATATAATGCAATGTTTTTATAATTTTTTGTACGGTTTTAAATTATAATTTTATTGTATAATATTGTTAGAAAATGCTCAACGATGTTAATACGCAGAGAGGGATAGAGACTGGAGCTAAGAGCAACTATGTACAGACTTCTGTCAATGATCTCACGGAAAAATAATCACATGCGGAGGAAGTGAAGGAACACTAAGAAGTCTCATTTCGGAGAGGCACTCGACGAAAGACACCCGCTCAGCTGATCAGAGGGGGAGTGTTTTCTTTTTTTTCCGTTAGCAGCGGAGAGTTTGGCATATCAAATATGGCACACTCTTCAACTGGTTAAGATCTGTTTTTTTTTTTTTTTTTTTAGATCTCATGCTAATAAATGCAAGGGAAGATATAGAATTCGACGAGATATGGTTTCTTGTGAAGTCGGTCCGTTTGGCATTTTTGTTCCTCAAAGTGCTGTTGTTTTCGAGGAAGTGTTAGTTTCTCCCCCCCACCGTCTCATTCCACTCTCTGTCCATTGTCCATTTTATTAGTAGAGCAATCAGTTAGTTTCCCTCAACTTCAACACATTGTTTCTATACCTTCCAACATGTTAATAGAATTTACCGATACACTGTCTTTGTGAGGTAGAAAATAATATGTGGGGATGAGAGAAGGAATACTTATATAAGCGAAGTAACTGAACCATACGTCTTTATTACATTATATAAATTCCCGATACCCTGGTGTTCAGATGATTCTCCAATGTGCAAAAATCGTCATCTGTAGAGAGGGTAAATCAGTAAATGATATCGTGTCTGTTGATAGTTTCAGTTATATATTATGTTTCAAGTTCCATTTCACAAAACAGAAAAGAATATGACTGATGTTGCCTTAGCATTAGCTCGTGACTTAGCGAAAGATCAATCTGTGATGGGGCGCGTGATTAATGGTCAATGGTGTTTTTCTCCAAATAAAATTGCAATAAGATTTGTGTCGGTTCGAACATCCGACCGTAAAACTGCTAAGAGTTGTCGGTATTTCAGTTTATCCGTCTCTCTCTCTCCTTCACTGACGTGTAGTCGGGAAAAATGTTCCCACACTCAGACCAATGACAGTAGCCGATACTGACCATATGATTTGAAATGTTTGAAACTACGAGAAAAAATAAAACAAAAAAACAAACAAAAAAAAAAAACAAACGATAAAAAGATAGTTAATATTTAGAGACAGGATACCTTTAGTATATTATGCTCATGAAAGTCGTACGAAATAACCTATATCCTTAACAGATTCGAATCAATATGAAACAACGATAGTTGTTATCAAATATCATTTCGAGTCCTGTACATAGCCACGTAGGAAGTTGTGACAATGTCAGAATACAACTAGCTAAAACATTTTATTGTAATCTTGGCAATGTGTTCTTATGGGAAATAATATTCCCCAAGTAGCCTTCTAAAGCTTGTGTTATTTAGAAATTAATGTCAATTCCGCTGAAATCTTAGTAAAATGTGACGTAGATATAAATGCACGGTCTAAATCACCGCTATTCACTTTGTGTGTGTGTGTGTGTGTGTGTATATATATATATATATATATATGGCAGCAGCCTATCTTTTAAACATATTTCATTAAATATGACAGACAAGGAAGATTTTTTATTTAATTTTTTCAGCATCCATACATTTTCTCGTTTTGTAGGATTAAGAGTACAGAAAATTGCCTAAATTTTCATTGTACAAAACGCTTTAGGTCACTTTTAGCCAGTTTCAAGTGATTTTTTGTGTTAATTTTTCCATTTGTTTTGACTCAAGTTTTTTTGTTTCTTTTTGTTTCTTTCTTTTTTTTTTTTTTTTTTTTAAATAAAGCGTTTATTCCGAGCTTTCGCGTGTTGAACGCGACTGGGATAAGGGTGAGCATCTTTCTATTGCTAAAAAAAACAAACAAAAAAACTTAACACTTCATTTCTACTGTTAAAAAAGATAAATTTGATAGTCGGTGAGAGATGTTTAATATACAGAGAGGTTTCCGGTAATGTTATTTTTATAGACATTTTGTGTTTTCGACCAGAATGTTGTTTTTTTTTTTTTTTTTTACGGTTTGTTGGAAATTGTTGGCTGATAGCTTTATGATCTGATAAGATCGTGAAGCGTCTACTCAAAGAGGTGGCAGTATGCCCGCTGTAGATAATTGGTTTGTGAACGACGTAGTTGTTAGTTTTATCTGTATATGATCAGTAAAATTGTTGGTAGTTGATTAATAAAATGATGGATTGAGACGGTTATGCATTTTGTCTAGAGAAGTCATTTCGAATAACGAAATGTTTAACAGATTTTATTTTCTATATACACATATTTTATTATTAAATCTAACTTAATTCAAACCTCTTTATTTTAATCAGTGACTTGATGTCGCTTCTATTGTTATTCTAACTATGGGGGTATTACTATTTCCTTTTTAAAAAAAAAAAAAAAAGGTGAGATTGTGTTCAAATTATTTAGCTTCATGCTTTGAACAATCTGTAAATTACTGAAATAAGTCAGACATCGATATATTTTAACCAATGTTTTTGTCAAATTCAAATCCACTTCAGAAATTATATATATATATATATATATATATATATATATATATATATATTATAGGTTTTTATTGTTCCATATGCTACAGGCGGCTTGCGGATACATCAGGTTGAAATGCCTTTGTTGTACAATCACCAGAGTTAAACAACGTCGATCCTGGTCAGTATCTATATATGTCCGCTTGAGAATACCAAGTAGGGTATGCTTGGATGTGCGGGTGGTGTAATGGATATTGTCTCAGAATTACGATTCGGAGCGCCAAGTTCCAGTTGGTTGTCATTATATTCACACGCGTAAATACCACCGGGAAATGTATGATTCCACCTCTTCCCTCCCAGCCATAGGTTCATTAGTAAGAATTGTACCACTAAATTATCTCTCAAAAATTTCTTATAAACTAAAAATATTTTACGGCTTTAAATATCATGCAAATTGCAGATAAGCCGTAGAGAAGAATATTAAAATTTAATATTTCTTACAAACTTAATTTTAAATAAATGCTAGTTTTACTATAAATGAAAAATGCCAAATAAACTAAAGTTTTTTGAGCATGACTTCTGAAGAATATTTTAGCAAATTTTACAGAAACTGGCTTTTTATTGAATAAAAAAATATAGTAATCGGAGGGAAATAAAATGGGATAAATCTTTTGCTTATTTCATCTAATTCAAGAGTAAAAGCAAAACGAAAATTAACCCGCAAGCCCTTATTGATATCTTAAATGCATCATTTTCAGTGTAACGAGAAAGTTCTGAAATAGGCTGCCTTTTCTGACTATTAGTTGTTCAATTTATAGACCAGTGATATAGAGAGCCATTGCTTTGCTAAAACGCTATGAACATTAACGGATAGGATGTTTTTGAATTAACTTGCAATAGAAATCACGAATTATTTACATTATTCGGACTGTTATCCTCATCTTCATTGCCATATTCACAACGTTTCGGCAGTTTTACACTCCGGCCTCCTTCGTGTGATTGGAATTTTGAACCGAAACCTTTATTTCATCCACCGGGGTAGATTGTTCTAATTCTACATGTCATGCCTCTTCCTGGTGTATCAGTTAATTTTTGGTTCACCACAGCTGTGGCCTGGTATTGAACTCACAACACTTTGGGTCTATACACTGGACCCAACGAATCATGTAAATAATACAGGTAATTATATTACCTCATCTCACAGATATAGACAGACAGAAAAAAAAACGAATATTTCAATCAACCGAAATAACTGATGTATACATTCGATTTAATGAGGGCCTTCTTTTTACAGACCTTTTTCTCTAGAAAGACACATGATATATATATATATATATATATATATAAATAAAAAATCGGTTATTATCATAATATATGTGCTAACTCGGAGGCATCGAAGATAAATGATTTTCTTTATTCTAAATTGTATAGTATAATTTCCTTTCTAGTCACATGGTGAATGCATTGAAATAGATCGATTTATGTAATACGAATTGTGAAAACATAAATGAAAAAAAGAATTAAGCTTTTTTTTAAATTTGTTTATAAATAGTAGTTAAATTAAATTAGTTAAATTGTTTATAAATAGTAGTTAAATTGTTTATAAATATTAGTTAATATAAATTAGTTAAATTGTTTATAAATAGTAGTTAATATAAATTAGTTAAATTGTTTATAAATAGTAGTTAATATAAATTAGTTAAATTGTTGATAAATAGTAGTTAATATAAATTAGTTAAATTGTTGATAAATAGTAGTTAAATTAAAATAATCGAATAAATATCGTCACTACATAGACCGTCCAAATAACAAACAAACGTTTTTGCTACTTGTATGCAATACAGTGAAAGTTTTTCTCCTTTTTTGAATGCGATATTTTAACAATGGTGTTTATTTTCCAAGTGTTTTAGCCGCAATACAGCAAAAATTAAATTCGGCTGCAGATAATGCAAGCTCTGTAGCTATTTTAAACAATAGTGATAAAAAAAATGAAAGGGAATCAAAGAATTATTAGAATTGCATAAATACTATTCAGAAATAAACAAAATCGACAAGCACCAATCACTAAGTTGAGAAAAGGTTGAAATCTTTACCAAAAATTGTATAGCTAAGATTACATATCGAGATTTCTACAAAATGTCTCGCAGACTAAACGTTTAAAATTACCTGATTAAGTCGCAGTAGGCTAAACTATTTTATAATATTTTAGTTATTTTAGAAGATAAATTATATGTCCAGTAATCGTTTTTTTCACATTTTTTTCTAAAAGATCGTCGGCAGGTGCCGCAATATGTAGCGTACATTTTTTTCCTAAGGGTTGTCATTTGTCAAAGAAAAGTTTCAATTCAAATTTCTATAAGTCTGGAATTCCTAGTCTGCGTGTAAAATTCGTTTAGTTCGTAAAGTAGAAGTTTCTTTTTGTTTTAAAGAAAGGCAAAAACGTGTTCATCAAATTTTTAGGGACGATGATTATACTTCACTTTAAAGCCTAAAAAAATTATAAGACAAAATCTTCAATTCTTCAGTATCGATATTTAAGCTAGTAAGGATCACCGTTATCTTGCATCTTACATGTATGATAATCGCTGCAGGTTTTAGTAAATTTACAAGAGACATATTAGTATTGTATAAGGTGTATTAGTTCTCAATTTTCTCTGCACATTCGATTATTTTTTTTAATATAAGAGGTCTCATAAAAATAAAAAAAAATACCGAAACAGTTGTTATGGTAACGGAACTGAAATATGCAGAGTGAAGCCGCTTGGCTTAGATTGACTTTGAACGCTGTCGCGCATGCGCACTGATTTATAACCTTCACTTCACAATTTATTGGAATTGTTTCGTCTCATCACACCACAGAGATCCCACTAGTGACATACTTGTGTAGCAGTTATGGGTCAAGCACAACATACCACAGGTCCGACAGCCAGCATTTCACCAGAGCTCGTTCCTTGCGACATTTTCATTTTTCCAAAAATCATATCTTAATTAAAAAAAAAAAAAATTCAGATTTCAAGACCACGATGAGAATACGTCGAGGCATCTGCGCGCTATCGCACAAGAGTTTCAGGACTGCTTCCATCAATGGAAACTATGCCGGATAAAAGATGCGGCTTCAGAAGGGGGCCTACGTCGAATGATATCAAATGTCGAAATTGTATGCGTTGTACTTTTCGTTTTATAGCACAATACTTTCTGATCTGACCTCGTGCATAATCTATTTTTGTAGCATTTAAAAACTACTAAGTCTGGAAAATATGAGTAGCTGGGAATAAAATTTTATTCCAAATACATTCAAAAATAATTTTTCTTGAGTGAAAGATAGAATGAAAGTAGTATGGAATGACGAGACAGGATGGAATAAAAAGTTAAACAGTGGAAAATATAAACAGCGTGTCTGGAATAACATTCGTTAGATTGGGGAAAATAAAGAAAATAGCCGCACAGGTTTGTCTCTTCCGGGTGCGAGATTAACTTTAGGAACTATTGATATAACTGTTATTTCGAAAAATAAATTGGCCTACGTGAGGTCTAAATAATCTCTCTCACTACTCATGGGCACAGCCTGACTCTTTCGGCAATAGCAAAGACGCCTTTGACGTCCAACATCAATCATCGACATCATCACATCAGCTTTAAGCTTCTCGCCCGGCTCTCGGCACTGAAGCGTGAGGGATACTTGAATGAAAGTCTATCGGACGGCTGTAAGCATCCGAGCGTAAACAAATCATGCCAGAACGAGTCCAGCATTGCTTACGAGTGAACGCCGGCGAGACGTCTCGATCTAATGGCTGAAACAGGCAGTGATTGTATTAAATAATAAGTTAAAGGCAAAACTACAGGCTGGCAAATCTGAAGAGAATTTAAACTTGTAACCTTCCGGCAAAGAATGAGAAGGCCAACTTGATTCGCTACTTGTGGGGCAGAATCTAATGGCCGTCTCGTTTTAGGTGAACAGACGAGAAAAACAAGGATGAAGAGATAATTTGGAAATCCCGGAACCATTAAACGGATGACTGAGCATAAAACTAGTTATAAATCTAGACAGCTCATCACAAACGCAATTCTGAGTGTTTGGTGGATATATAGACTAATTTCAGTAGCAAGCCTGTAATAATCAGTCCTATACAAATTATATAACAATTTATACTATTTACACTATTGATGTTTTCGGACTGTTGACCTCAT
Organism: Acanthosepion pharaonis; assembly: GCA_903632075.3. NCBI lineage: Eukaryota > Metazoa > Mollusca > Cephalopoda > Sepiida > Sepiidae > Acanthosepion > Acanthosepion pharaonis. The sequence continues at coordinate 206,142 of CAHIKZ030002350.1, forward strand.
CTTTGTCATATTCACGACGTTTCTGTCGTTGTACACCATGGCTTCTTCAGGTGATAAACGTTTGATAAGGCCGGAGCAATAACGGCCGAAACGTCGTGAACATGACAAGAGTTGAGCACAACTGTCCGGAGATTTTAAATAGTGTAATGAGTTACAATACCTCATCCCCAAAATATAGGCAAATTACAATTGATACTTAGTATTGACTTATAAAATTAATATAGAATGAAACAGAAAATAAATATTTCAGATCACAAATGAAAAAAAAAAGATATTTTATTATGTAAATCGTGTAAATACCACATTCGGTTTGTAAAATTGTGATACCAACAACAAAGATGAAGAAAATAGTCTACATGATTATATTTCCCACTCCAGTAATTCAGACAAAATAAATTGACACTAATCTATGTGATAAAAATAACAAAGATAAATAATGATAATGCACATATAACAAGTGTCAAGAACTATTCAATCTAGAAATTCAGACAGAAAAAAATACGTGTTAAAAATATATTTCGATTCGCAAATCAATACAGATTAAATAAGTTTTTGATATGTATCCTGTGTAGACAAAAGTGTTTCATCTCTAAATTGATGTTGGTGTGGAAAGATGGTTTAGGCGACCCAAATTCGTAGAAACCATTGGAACAGCATGAGAAATCGGAAAATACTCATAGCTTCATAAGCATTTAAACTTAAGTTTAGGTTAGTAATGTCAAAACTGATTTTAACTGAAAAGTAAGTCATTTGAATTTCAGTGCTTATATGTATTGTTTTTTCTGGTACTTAACAAATTATCATAAATTTTCATGTCACTCTCTTGAATAACTGACGCGATAAAAAGTGCAAAATCTGCTTTCATGATATCCAAGAGATTTAACACAATTTTGGTGCGTTGAAATGTCTCGGAAGATTGAATGTCATCCTAGATTTTAGATGAAACATTTTGGAGAGTAATCTTTCAGCTATAGAGTTGTCATCTGAATAATCTCGAAGTTCTCTGCATACGTATGAATTAACCACTACAGGTAAAAGTCACTATGAATGTGTTGTAATATCTTTGAGTTTATAACTTGGATCGCATCATTTTAAGAAGCAAGTAAACTTTAATTTTCCTGAAGCGATTTGAGCTTTGGTAACTCAACTTCAGGAATGTAAACGCAGTACAAGATTGGGAGTTCGGTCTCGTTGCTTGAGAACTCTAAAGTCTAGATATAACCATAATTTCTAAGTTAATACTTTCTTCATCCTCACCACAACTAGGGTCTTCGAAAAAGATAAATACAACTTTAATCATCATTCTCTGCCTCTTTGTATCCCGGACTATTAATGTTCGATCTTTTCTCAACACTACCTCAGTTTCTTTCACTGGTACTACCTTCATGATTCTTAGTGGCTTTTTCGCATTACTTTCCCTGATATGATTAAAACAAGAATCTCTCGCACGTAAATTCACTGGTATTTTGATTACTGCTTTAAAGCCTCTGAACAAATCATCTTTTCGGGATTTCTTTTGATTTTTTTTTCTTTTTCTTTTCTTTTCTTTTTATACGAAAACTTTTAGATTTTTTTCGGATAGATTATTTAAGAGTGCGTAAGTTTGTCTTTTTCTTTTTTTTTTCTTACAAAGCAGAAGAAATTGAAAGTCATAAACTGTTAATGCTTTCATTCTTCCCATGAAATCTGTTTTAATCGAAACTGAACGCAAATGACCTCAAAAGTTTGAATGTCAACAGCATCAATCGTTTGATCTTTTTCGATGCAGGTTAACCAACACGTACCAAGTTACCTCTAGGAATGTAATTATTTCGCTGCATCACCTTTAATGAACGCTGTTTAAATCCGGCGTCTTGCGCTAAGCTTTGTAGTCAAATTATACCTTACCTACTATGCTATTTGTGCGATAAGAAAGATTAACATAATTAATCGCAAATTCAATCTCATTCATTATTCATGCTTTTATTTATATGAACGGTTTGGATTTGAAGAAACCTGTTTTTTTTATTTTTGTCAGGAAAAGAAGGTAGCATAACTAAAAAGATAAAATCAGCCCGAAGAAAGGATGGAAACTACTTCGTCGAAAAGAAAACGCACACTTCCTATTTATATAATATATATATATATATATATATATATATATATATATATATATATATAATCATGCAATCTTCATTAAATATGACAGACACGGTACTTTAAGTTTGTTTACATGATTTCTTATATGATTTTTCTTCTTTTAAGAAGATAAATTATTCAAATGGAAAAATATAACATTTGGACAGTTTTTGTAGAATTTATCTGCTGAAAAGAAAAATAAAACAAATATATGTATATATGAGAAATTATATTGAAAAAAACTCAACTGAAGTACCTTATCTGCCATACTGAATGAAACATGAATGAAATGTTTGCTGCATATATATATATATATATATATATATATATATGTATATACAGAGAGAGATCACTTGATAAACTTCTTTGAGTAGGCAGCCATTATGTTTTTTTTTTAAATTTCAAACTGAGTAAAATTGATATCAACAGGCCTAGAACCCTCTACATTTTTCATTAAAGTAAATGTACTTTTAGTAAGGATCAAACTTGATTTTATTCACGCTGTGTAAAATATCAAATTTAAATTCATTGATTGATTTATTTTTAATTCGACATTTTTACTACTATAAAGTTTATACGTTTTAAACATGAAGAAAAAATAATTAAAAAAATAAATCTCTTAATGATAAATACATGCGCGCTCACGGACACACACACATAAAGCAAAATTTATGAACACGTGTTTTTTTTTATGTATATTCGAATTTTACACATGCATTTTCCCAAGGAATTATATTGCTTGAATTTCAAAAATATTTGGTAACTGTTTATTCCTTCATGACTTTCGCTGTTCATGTTAATTGCTTCATTTCGGAGTCTATAAATACATATTTAGTCGAGTTAGCCATTTATGTATATTAAATTGCATTTCCTAAATATTGAATGTATTAAAACATCTTTCATATTTGAAACGCATTCTTCATCAGTTTGTATGCTTGCAACAAATAACATCACTTTGAAGTCAGATTAAACATTTACATTCTACCTAATTAGATTTTAATATAAATCTATTGCTGTTTATTTTCAATATCCTTATAAAGCTGATGTTAACTCCACAACCTTTTTCTTCATTAAATTTCTGGCTAAAATAGTTTGCTTTTCGAAACTTGGAAGCAGATTGAGTCACCAGTTTCTATTGAAATTATAAGGAGTGTTAAATTTAGTAATATCAGTTAAGTTTTAATTACCAGGGATGACCGGATATACGAGTTTACTATCATGCGGAAGTCCGACATGACATTTCATGCTGTCTGCAAATTAATGAATTGGATGAAGAGAAAAGATAGGATGACTGATATATTCAACCGGCCATTAAATAAGTTTTTTTCTGCTAGAGAAGTTTGTCGGTAACCTTAAAGATCCACCAGCCATTCCTACTAATCTTGCTTATTCCATACAATCACCACTGGTATGCTTCACAAACAAGTAATAAATAATTATTAGCCTGGTTTGATTTTTACACACATTATGTATGCAGATATATCGATGTTAGTGACCATCACTTTTGCGAGATACCTTTTGGCATCTATCTTCTTTTTTTTCATGGGATTCAAATTCAATCAATATTTTAACATTGGCATAATCTCTCTCTCTCTTTGTCTCTGTCTCTCAGCCCCTTCTGAAAGTAACCAGTAACCTATGACTATTTGTAAAATGTTTTCATTTCATTCACAAATATTTTTTTTCTCTCTCAATGTTCTTATTTTGTTTCACAAAGTATTTAGTCATACAGTGACAATTAAGTGAAGTCGGATGGCTTCGCTGTTCACTCTTTTACTTCCATATCTCTCCAGAGTGGTTATTGCCTATGGTAGAATGAAGCTCAATATAATGTCTTGCTTTTCGGAATTTACGCAATAACCATATGGCTCTGTAATAAGCATACAATACTCGGAGTGGTGGTCAATGAAAATATTTGTCTTCTTCAATATTGATAGGTTTGAAAAATATAAGATTTTAAAACATTATTTTAAATTAGAAATTTATCCTTATCTAAATTTTTTATTTTGTTTAACATTTAGCTTTTGTGTGTATATATATATATATATATATATATATATATATATATATATATATATATAATTACAATCTACACAGTAACAAAAACGGGTATGTGAGATATATATATATATACAAAAGGGAAATTGATCTTACACAATACGTTTCATCGCATGATGGACTTTATCAAAGCAAATATAAAGAAATTATTTAGCCACAAGTATTAACAAAAATAGTTTTTTTGTATTATTTTATAAATACTCGTTACAAAATAAAATCCTTACATTATCCTTGATAAAGTCAGAAGTCGAAACGTGTCGGTTAAGTTTACTTGTCTCTTTACTGATATTGTCCTTGTATACATTTTCATTATATTTGAATTTTACGCGCGTGCGCGCACACCGATTCGCACGACAGTCTTCAAACATTTACAACGCAAAAGGTAATAGGTGCAATTTACGTCTTATTGATAAATTGGTTATCTTCATACACTTAAATAACTTTAATTTTATTAAACAAGGGAAAACATTGAAGAATACATGTAGGCATAAAAATAAAGATCTTCTTAAATACGTTGATCTAGAATAAGTGTAATGATATTTACGGTTTTTTTTATTTTTTTTTAAGAACAATTTCCCTTTATGCTTAAGATAAAAATTAGTACTCACAAATTTTGTTTACTTTAAATTCCACATGTTTTAAAATTTAAAACTGTAATTCCGGTATAATATATAAATCCGCCAACACTGTGATAAACAGATATTTTTAAAATTTAAATTTCGTGAGGTTCAGTCTATTCCAAGCACCTTAAGATTGCGTTGTGCATGAATATGAGTCGTACTATTGGTGAGGTTTAGTATATTTTCGTATATTTTAATAGCGTTGTTGTATTACAAGGAACACTGTTTCATTAATTTCAGCAAATATATATATATATATATATATATATATATATATATGGTAATGCTTAAAATTTCTCCGCCTAGCCCACGTCCAAATATTTGACGTAATGTCTGAACTTTCATATTATACTGTTTCACTTTATTGAATATCGTCAGCGTTTTCTTTAATCACATGTTGATGTGCTAATGCTTGATATTATATTATTGTTAAACTAAGTATGATTGTAATTTTCGCGGGAAGAAAATTACAGAAAGAAATTGGTCTCAGTTATTATCATGTATAACTGTCTCTATTCTGACATTTATTCCCGGGAGAGTATTACATATTTCCTTCGACTGGCGAATACTTTTGCTGGGTTGTAGAGAAATTATCGTCGCTTGAGCAGTTTCGAGAGTAAAAAGTAAATAATTTTTATCTAATTAAAGCTCTCTTAAATCAAGTTTTTCTGTTATGGAATTATCGATTTTAGTCAAATTCTCACCAGATGTTAACGTGTTTCTTAATTTCGTTTTCCAAGTAGCATTAATATTTTACAAACAAAATTTATTGAAATAAAGGCATTACTTATTGTATGAAAGAAAGTTACAATAGGTCACATGTATTCATTATAATTTTCTTTATTAAGCGACAACTTGAACCTTTCCAGAAATGTCATTACTGTCACAGATCTAGAGGTATATGTTCTGTAATATCCTAAAAAAGCAAAAAGAAAACAATGAATTTTATCCAAATAATTAGGTAATATGAAAATATATACGTAAATTTCAGCGGGAAAGGAAATGCACCAATCAGGTCAAAGATTAAAAAGCTCATTAAAATATCTTTAAATTATTCGATGAAACTCTGTAAGCAACTGACGAAAAACTAAAATTTAATTATATGGTGGCTGATATATTCCAAGGCAAGACGCTGTTTTCTCTCTTCTGTCGACAACATTTTACCCTCTTTTGGTATCGTATTTTATTTAATCATTTCACCGCAAGCAAGAAAACAAAACTACTAGGATGCAAGATGTCACTGAGTGTCAGAGAATGTGAGGAAAAAATACTCTTAAGGAGAGAGAACAATAAATGAAAAAGTATTAAAACAGAAGATAACAATTGACATTGCAATTAAATTTTTGAAGATCAAAGTTGCCTGGAAAGCAAGAAGCCTGAACAGTTCCATAGCATATAAATGACGATATTCAGTCACCACCACCACGAGGGTGTCATGTGGCACAAGGCCTTTTTAATGTGGGCATTCCGAGCCCGTGGTCTCGGCCAAAAACATGCCCATTGAACCCGTATAAACGGGTTCAGGGCCGGTCTTACCTCCCCGAAGGAGACTCCGCCCTTCGGCGTAGCCTCCTTCGGGTTCCTCCCCTCCGTAGGAAGAGAGTTTAACCGAACATTCCCTCAGAAAATACTGACTCGACTGGCTCGACTAGCATATAAATGACGGTTACATCGAGCCATTTCAATTTATTCTCGTAAATATGTATGTAAAATAAATACACATGGGTTAGGTAATTGCTGTTGAATTTATATTATTTAGCTATACTGATTATTAATGCGAAATCTTGTATTTGAGCGCGTTATTCGAAGTAATATATTTTAATGAAGATTCTAATTTATTTTTTATCTAGATGTGTTTTGTCTAGAGTTTTGGAAAGCCTAATTTAAACTTCATTCAAATTACGTTAGTTTACATGCTAATACCCTTTGAAAGTTATGAATCCGTTTTTCTCTCTCAACTATAGGTAAATAGCTGGTTAGACCACGTACTAGAGCCTTGAGTTGCAACCAATCTAGAAAAAGGAAAACTGAAATCATCCCGGTGAGAACCTGGCTCCAGCAAGTGATCTTAGTCAGGAAAGATGACTGCTGAAACTGCAATGCATATATTGTCACTAAGATTATAATGGATTACGGTACTGTTGATCATGGTACATCTTGGTTCATACTTTCCCTGGGGATACAGGAATTGAATGTCTGTCTGAAATGTTATCATGTGTGAGCATACTTATGTTACAATAACCGTACGCCATCGATAACATGAGTAGTTTAAACCGTTTCACACTGAGCACTGAGCTAAATATTGTGCAAGCTGTCCTTACCCTACAACAGGATGTCAATATGTTCTTTCCTTGTAACGCCAGCTGACATGTTACGCATTATAATCTTAACGCTTATTTGATAACTTCTCTATACAGCACGATCGGCAGACATGATAAATATTGAAAATATAGGATTTATGTTTTATCGTTGACTTAGAATTCATGTATTAAATCACTGGACATAAGAAGTGTGAGGATATGAACTGAAGATTGGCATTTAGTAAATCTAACGTAGAAATTGAGGAATTACATTCACTTATGTGCTAATACGCTTGGTAAAGGTATGAATCCTCCTCTTCTCTCCCCCCACAGCTATGGGTAAATAGCAGAACAGACCGTTCTAGTTCCACGTGCCATATATAACAGATGTAAGTTATCAGTTATCTCCTGTTATTTCAACCTCTCCAAGTTCTCCACCGCCTTAAGCATGTATGGAACTCACATTCCATGGGTCCTATCATTGGAGCTAACTTACGCCTTTATACACTGTGCCATGTGTCAACTCCAGCGAGCGAAATAAAGCGTAAGTTTCGACATTCCAACCACCTGAAGAAAGCCGGAGCGTAAAACGGTCGAAACGTTATCATAAATATGTCAACAAAGATGGGGACAATAGTTCGAATAATATAAAGATGAGGATTATGTACACTAATACCTCATCTCGGAAATATACAGATACCTTCTATATATTTCCTGGAATTAGTAAACGTAAATTAAATATTCTTGAAGCTATGTATATTAAAAATTGACACCAAACATTTATAAAAGTATGAATACTTCACAAATTTTAAAAATTTTTTTAGATTAGATAGCTTCAAATATCTAGGTTTTAACTTTTCAAATAGTTTTTTTTTAATATTTAGACATTACAATATACGCTGACGTTTGCACGTCTGCCTATATGATAATACTAGCAGCATAGGCCGGCGTTGCCGTGCTTGATTCAAAAATGGTACGACTCATACGGCAATCGCTATCACTTGACATAAAATGTTTTTGTCCTTACTTGCCTTTAAAGGAGTTCCCTTTGCCGCGCTGATGTTGCTACATGCCTTACTTCTTGCCTATCTCACACTGCGAATTTTTCTAAACTCTATACTAAACATTAAATCTGTTACGAAAAAAGAACTAAACAAAATGAACACAAAACGATCAGCTTTAAAAAACAGGACTCGTAACAAGAAAAACCGAATGAAAAATGAATGTTAACAAAAACATACTTTGTCACACCCAAACCAGTTCTGCAGAATCAGAATCAACGTTGATTTTAAGCAAGCGAATGAGCCAATTGGAATAAAGTGCTATGCAGATTTAAATTTTTCCCACTTTTGACGAATGTAGATATCGATTATTTTGCGTGCTAGTTAATATTTGTGTCAGTCAGCTGTTGGTTCTCACGCTGACCAATAGAATCTTCCTGCCTATTCGTGGCAGCCAACTATAGGCTCTCACTCTGGCCAGTAGAAAATGGCTGCAAACTACATGAAAACTGCCGTAAAAGCATGAAAAAATCGATTATTTCCACGATCGATGGGAGTTGGGAAATGCAACATCGGTCTTGGCCTTTCTGCTAGCTTGGATCCTATGCATGTAAAGTTTGGTGCAAATGCGTCGAAAATTGCGGCCGTGCATTCAATACACACATACAGGCACACACATCCTGCCTTTTATAGATAGATTTAAAGTTGTACAATGTATAACTTTAGTGGTTTTCTCTGTAGACGGAGAAATTTAATTTTCAGATTAAGCCAACAATCTTTTCTCACAGAAATTATGAACACAAAAAATATTTTTTTAGAAAAAAATGACTGATTACGATTTTGTGTTAATGTCGAAAATAGTTGGAATAACATGAATATGCTTTGACATGGTATTCATCATTCTTCCTTTAAACTTATCCATGATTACAAGAGGGTCATATTAAAAATAAGTAGACAAAACTTGTCTAAATTATTTAGTGAGACCTGGCTTATATATAATCACAATGTATATATTCTGAATGTACTGTGTATACATTTCGTTTAGATATAATGATACGAACCAATAAATTAAATTTGTGTATGTTCCTCAAATGAAGATATTTTTCCAGATAAACCTTTCCTTTCAGCAATTTTTCAACGCAAATCACTGGTGCATTGTCATTAGATATGTATTCTTTCCAGAATGATTTTCATCTAATTAAATACCACATTCGAACATTGCACCTATTTCACCGACATTGCTTTTGTATATTTTTCATCATGTAGTAAAATTCGGACATTATTTTACCAGAAAAAACTTTCAGGGAGATAACTCATACTTCAAACAATACTCGTCTAATACTCATCAACCATTCATTGTTACTGATTACATGTAAAAATGTGTGTGAGATTTGATATGAAAATGAAAGTTTCTCTAGTTATGATACAAAAGTATGTATTTAAGTTTTATATTTGGAATTATTTGGACACACAGCCAAAGTAATTCGACTTTTCCATTTCAATGTTTTAGATTTTATTTAATATAATCTCATCAGTGGATTTCTTTAAAAACTTCCATATGTAACCCCAATTTATTTTATCGTTATAAACAAAATTTTATCTGCATTCCTCAGAAAATGAAAGGGGCTGTACAGATGCATTTACCATGACCACTTGAATTATCAGATATAAGAACGATGCATTTTAATGTGTGAGACTAGTGGTAATTTTCGTTTCTGAAATCCTGGGATATCTCTTACCTTTATATCGATAGCCGAATTGTGGGCCACGGATCCGTGTCGTTTGGCTCGAAATGTATGCTTAAACCACAGGTGAAACTGGCTCCAATAACGTCTAATACAGTAAGTACCAGACATAGACAGCATATGACTTCAGTCATCTTTAGTTCCCATAGGATAGATTACGGTCAAATGTCTCTAAATCTGCCAGTTCTTGTTCTATAATCGAAGTTAAGCAACGTCGCAATCGCTTATAAGAGAGACAGCTTAGGAACAGCGGATGGTTTAATCGAACTCCTACTATTTGAAAGATGATTCAGGTTTAACTCAGCTGAAACACCGTAAAAACAGAAGACCTACGAGAGTGTCCCTATTAAAGAAGACACACGAGAAAGTGACTCAAATTGGCTGAAGATGTCGCTAGAATCAACCTGGATGTCGCGCTTCATGTGACGTGGTCTGATGTGCCTGTTTTTTTGTTTCTGGTTGATAGTATGTTAGACGTATTTTACAGATTTCTTGAGGACATGGATCATCGCTTTAAAAAATGTATCCTGCAAATAGTGATTATATTATTCTATGGGATGTGTTCATGTGGTATATATCATGATTTTCTTGGTCAGCCGAAACAATTCCTTGAAGGTTACGTTGCTTTGAATGGTAAACACATACGCCCATTCACGGATTATATATATATATATATATATATATATATATATAATGCAAAGTCTTATCGAGCTATAGGATCTTCTGGTCAAAGATACAAAAATAATTTGAGGTGTGTTCTGGAGATTTCTAACAAATGACACAGTTACCAAATTTGACCAACATAATTCGAATCTTGCATATATAGGACGCACTGGATACGTTTTTTCTCATACTAAATACCGTAAGTGAACATACCGAGGGGCTGCGAACGGCCATCATGATATGATGATCCCACACCACTTATATAATCGTGGAATCAGGTTTCTTCGCTTCGCAGAAATTCCAGAAATACTTAGATCTAATCATGTGACTGCTTGGTTAGAATGTTTGAAACCTGACCATAATAGCCCACGTCCGATCATGAGCAACAAGGTCCACTCTCACAATATTCAATTTATCAAGATGGTGTCTTCTTAACGTCGCTTTGGGGTGATAATGAAATTTGGGAAGTGCCTGAAAACCATGTCTTGGTTTGAATCAAACTTCTTTAAAAAAAATTGTGGGTTTAGAAAGCCATTAACAGTCGATAGATTTTCTATATCACTTCAATAGAACAGGGATTTTGCGCTTTCTCATAGAAACTAGGAGAAAGACACCTGTGTATAATTGCAGCATAAAGACCAGGCTAGCTTTTGGTTGGTGGAAATTTGAATCTAAAATGGGGATTATCACGCCACAAAAGTAAAATGTATATTCGTCCGTGAATGACAGATACCGACTAACATATGCAAACATCAGTATGAACATTTTTTATATTAAACAAGAGTTGCAGCCCTTTAGATTCCTAATATCATTATAACGCCAAGCATATAACTGCATGATGCATCATTTTGGTCATACAAGGAAACGCCAGTACAGAATGAGTTGTGTTGATATAAATCTGAGTTACCAGGGGAAAAACAATTGTATCAATTTTTTGGGAATTGTGTGTGTGTGAGATAAACTAACAGAAATTAGTTTCAAGATCATTTGTACACATTAATTTAACGGTATGAGAGCATTTTCTCTCTCTCTCTCTCTCTCTCTCTCTATATATATATATATATATATATATATAGTGTGTGTGTGCTTGAGTGTTTCAGTTTACAGAGCGAATACACAGAAAAAGATTAATCAGTGATGTATATATTTGTACTCGTAAAATGGTAATTAGAAACGAGAAGATACACAAGAACTACATTCAGATAAATCAAAATACAGCTGATATGTGTAAGCATATATATCCATGGGAACATATGTTGAAACAACTGTTCCTGTAAATCACTGAAGTTAAGCAATGCCGTGCACGGTCAGTGACAACTTGGGAATACCAAGTGTTCTACGCTTGAATGTGCGGGTTGTTTAATGTATAATGGCTCGGAATTTTTAATCAAAGGCAGGGTTTAAATTCCCGTTTGTTTAGATATATCCACTTACACTCAAATAGCATTGGGAAGAGTATGAATCCACATCCCCCTCATCTCTATTAATTATTAAGACATTAAAACTTTTATCTCCCAAAAAATACGCTTACATTCTGAAAATCTTTTCCGGCTTTAAATAACTTACAATGGGTCGATTAGCCGTAAAAAAACAAATGAATATACTTGCAAACGTGTGCTTATGTATAATCGTTAATTATTGTAAGACGTATACGTGCATGCATGTTTTACGTAAATTATAAAGGAAACCATATATATATATATATATATATATATATATATAGTAGGGTTAAATATTTCTCAGCGCAACAGACAAAAACTGAAACGAAAATAGGGATTATAGTTTTAGTTTGCTGATCCTAAAACTATATATGAACAGAGGTAGGGAACGAGGGATTATACGCAATATTTCCTAACATTTCAGTTTAGAACTGAGTCGTACTACTATCCACGCAGATTATTTGATTATAATGACGAGCGTTAGTTTAGTATCAATCCTACAAACTAATTAGAGAAAGATAAGAGAAACTATGCATATAATTTGAAGTCACTATTAGTAAAGAAAGTTTTCTAAGTATTTTACAGGCTTCTTGATCATTAACGTTTTTCCTGTTACGAGAATTATGTAGGGATCAAAATAAGTTGTAATCTTATGGTGAAATTTCAAGCGAGTACGGTGGCTAATATAAAAATGTCAACCTAGTTTTATCAATTAGTGATATGGTGTGTATATGTCGTTTTCCTAATGAAAGATACAATTCCGATAAAAGTATATAACGTAATTCAAAGACTGCGTTTGCGGAAGGGACTTGTAATAAACTATTCCTTCAAATTCTGCCAAATATCCAGCATCATATTCATTCGATGATATATATAGTGATTAATGTCGGCTAATTTGTGTTAGCGAGGAAATTTTGCACTCCGTATTGTTTCAAAATGGGTCGATATTATTTATTTATTTATTTATTTATTTATTGCGTTTAAGCAGGTAATCTTTGAAATTTGATTCATTATATTTGAAAACTCCTTCAAATGCAGAATATATTTCTCTAATATTTCAGTGCGAAACGAAATGTCGAGACCACACTACATCTGGAAAATGCTACGGTTTTCTTCCAAAACAATATTTGCAGTTTATTGCATAATCATTTTCTTCAAAATAAAGACTATTATAATCATTGATTTGTAGAGAATGTTTTACAATACGAATAGTTAATGAAAGATAAATTTCTTAAATTCTACTCCCTGCATAAGACCCAATTGGAAATAAGATCATTGTTGCCAGATTGTTTTTTCTCTCGTCAGATTCCATCTTGCACATTTACGAATCTACGATTCGATCAATCCTGACTTCAATCTCGACTTTCTCAAAGACCAGACGTACACCCCTCTGCCTTTTCTACAAATATTTTCAAGGCAGCTGCTCTGATAAGCTTTTTACCCTGGTGCTCCGACTACATGACTTTAAGCGTGCTAAAAGATTCGCATCTTGGTCTCACCCGTTTATTGTTGAAATAGCAAAATGGAGCCGCCACTTCTACTCCATACCTTCTTTTCTCTCACTTAGCGTCTGTGAAACTCCCTTCCATTTACTTGTTTCGTTGATACAACATTCAAAACATTAACTGCAGCTCCAATCGCCATCCTCTGCCCTTTCAACAATCTTTACGACAATGTCTTCCTCTCCATTTCACTCTTTATAACCACTAGCATACTAGTGGCATTTCCGCCTTGCTCAGGCCAAATGAATTTAAAAATAGCATGCAAATATAAATTTAAAAAATATATATGCATTTTATCTGAAGACAAATTGATTTATTCGATGTTAGCGGGCTTATGTCCGCCTCAGGTACAATAACCGATTTCTCCAACGATCATCAAGGTTAAGAAACGTCGAAACTTGTTTAGTATCTTGATGAGTGACGGCTAGGTAATATCAGGGGATGTCAGCTTGGATGTGGGTGGTTTAATAGATAATGGCTAGGTATTGTTAATCGTAGAGAGGACTTTCAATTCCTATTGGGTTATTTATCTTCACGTACGGGCAAATAGCAATAGGCAAATGTATAAATCCTCCTCTTCTCTTTCATCTTATTTAGTAATGATTTAGTGACAAGTCTTAGTATCTCATAAAAATAATTCTTACAATCTAAAAATATTTTCTTGCTTTAAATAATCTATAAAAGTTTGACAAGCCGTTTAAAACAAATCGGATAATCACTCGATCAAAGTTGAAATAGAACAGAACGGGGAAAACAATTTTCTTTCTTGTTATTTTGGCTACCATTATTTTTTAATGTTCTTTTTAATTACATGCGGATGAGGTCATTTTGCTTTATATTCTAGTAGTCTTTTGTGTATTTTAAATGAATTTTAATCGGGCTGTGTTCGGATAGTGGAAACGTAAATCATCTGAATATGTAAGTAGTAGTGTAATTATAATAGATATAATTATTTATGAGTTTACCTTGATGAGGAATACGGTTCCTTGAGGGGCATTTGTACTCATAAATAATTTTGGTTCTTTAGAATTAATTTAAACAGGCAAAAATCTAAAAGACCTGATCGGAAACATACTAGTCGAAAATATAAGTATAATAACCTCATCTACATGTGTAAAAAAAAAAAAAAAGTCTTAAAAAGTTTTAAACTAATAGAAGCTCTAATAAGAAAAAAAGAACACTGAATAATATCAACATTGTTTTGACTGTTTGAAAATAAAACATCACTATAACTCTATACTCGATATATACGTACATTCAGTTAAAAAGTAAAACTAAAATCCTACTTGATAACGGCTGAAAGTATAGCCGAATGTGCACGAAAATTCAGAAAATTTGGGCAGTTTTTATATACTTTGAGTCCAGAAAAGAAAATACATGTACGAAAAGAAGAAAAATTAAATGAAAAGTTTAACCGCAGTATCTTGTTAGTCGTCTTTAAAGAAGCATGCATAAAAGAGGGATAACTGTCTAAACACACACATATTAGTGAGAGATAAGTTTTCATATTTAATGACTAAAATTATTTTTACGGCACATAATTTTCTACATAATCTACCTCCTTTTGTAAGCACCTAGTTCAGTGATAATTATTACTCACATAGATCGATATTCGGTTCATAACTACGTGACAGAGCAATTATACTTTATCCAAATAAAATATATATATATATATATATATATAAGAGATTGTACGATCAATAGAAACAACGTAAGAAATGCATGTTTAGTTACAAAATGGAAGGTGTAAAGTGATTATATAATTTGGTATGCCTGTATAATATTTATTAAGATAATATTTAATTAAAACTCATTACATAGATTCTAACAATGTAAAACATAAGTTTTTCGAATGCAGTGTATGGTATTTCTATTTATTTATTCCTATGTCTTCAATTTAAGACTCCGTAAAAATTGATTCCTCTTTAGAAAACGAACACATTTTTCGTTTAGCTTAGCCGATTGCTTTTCCAATGAAATCGTGCAAGTGAATTAACTTTTTATACAATTCTGTTTGTGAACACAAGCCGCTGATGTCCTTTGTTCACGCGCATCATATTAAATTAACGAATGTTAATTAATTCTTTAGTTTTATCTCATTTTCTACTCACGACTGTGACCAGAAAAAAACGCACGTAAATAATAGGATCAAAGATTTTGACATTTAAACTTTTTGTAGCTTTAACTTTTGCTATAGAAGTTGTCTGAAATATCTGATGAAAAAAAAAATCTATATTTTGTAGTTACATTTTCGTGGTTTTGCGGTGTTTCTACATAACACGTCGCGGCAACTGTATGTGTCTATGATAGAATGCATAAGATAACACACACACACACACATATATATATATATATATATATATTACGAAAGATAACTTATCATAGCCTACACGTTTTGTTCTTTGATGGAAATTTGCCAAGGCAAATGTAAGGGTTTTATTTTGCATGAAGATATTATACATTAGTAAATGTGATTTTTGTTTTCATTTTGTAGAATTTTTAAATAGACATATATTAGAAGCGAAGTGAAATTCAACGTAAATTATGGAGTGTTCTAAAATATATAATATAGTATATTTTAGTTTCAGAAATTAAGTTACGTACAATATATTTTAAATGTTTTGAAATTAAATTTTTTTAATTTTTTTTTAATATTTTTTCATATATTTAAAGTCATGTATGATGCTTAGGAAAGGATTAATATAAAAAAAAAAATCAGTTGCCTTACACATTTTTGTAAGAATCTGAGGAAGCACTCAAAAATGTTCTTTGGATAAATGAAGCATTCTTTAGATCGAAGTTGTAGTCGAATATGTTTTATATATGAATAAGCATTTGATAAGTACTTCTGTATTAATTCTTTTTTTGTTCATAGATACGTTTTGTCCTTTTTTGAATTTCTGCAAGTTTCCCCAGTATATTTTAAGGAATATTGGTGACATTTTATTTTATATATACTGACTTCAGAATTATAATGCATATGCTAGATTTTAAACATATCCAAAGCTTTGGATGTGGTTGTAAATTTTTTTTTTGCTTTTAAGATATAGTGTTTCGGATAGTAGATTTCACGGAGATAGTATGAAGTAAAGACTATATATATATATATATATATATATATACATATATATAACGTGTTTTTTAATCTCGTTTATTGTCATTGTTGGTATTAATATAAATATCTTTATAGTTGTATATTTGTATGTAATTTTCATGGCGCTGAGAATGAAATAATGCAGACGCTGGAGATTTTTAAAATTTTTACCATGTAAAATCGTGTAAATATTGGAGCTGCTGAATTGCCGTGTGCTTCAAAAAGAAATCTATAATTAATCAATTTTTTTTTCTATTGTAGAGTTTGGTGATAATAGAAATTTGATTCATTTTAGTCTCACATTCAAAGGTAAAATCTAATGTAACCCTACTTATTTGTTCCTTGCATATTAAAAACAGTGCTGATCTTTTAAATAAGTATAAAATAGATATAACACAAGCATATGACGACTTTAGATATAAAGTCTTTATATAGAATTTCTACACTAAAAATTGTCTAAATTAAATAAAGACACCTTTAACAAAACTAAACTTAACTATTCCTACACGTATGATCATAAAAATGAACAAATTAATCAATGATTTCTAGCTTCGATAAAAACTTTATACATATATTAGTTTAGGTTTGAGGTCCCATCTTAGCGACAATGTGGCTTGTCTACTTTTAGACATTCTAGAGAGGTTTTTTTTAACAATGTTCCACCATAATTTTTTTTTTTAATATATATATATATATATATATATATATATATATATATATATAAAACATTAATATAGCCACATGAGAGATTTATTGAATCTAAAAAAAAATTAACACCGAACGTACAAAATATTTTAGCTATATAATGAATGATATACACTACTGGGTTCTGGATTTGGCAAATACTGTCCCGCGATGAGCTAACAATTTTAAATACACATTCAACCTATTTTCATCGTCATATATATATATATATATATTTATTATCCTGGTCATGAAGAGCTCATAATTTTTGGTTTCCTTTTGCACGTTTCCATAAATATCAGTGGGTAGAATCAAGGAAAGTTTTACTATAAACCTGACTTCATTCCCTATAATTATTGGCCGAGCATATAATTTTGAATATATTCGAGAGGAATAAGGCACCATATGGCATATCCTTTCAATTTAAATTGTATACATTCATAAATGTTGTTGTTTGTTTATGGCATATCAACACCAATGGGTTATTAATGCCGACATTTTTTTTTCATGTTAATATTTTGTTTCGCCAAAAAGCTATTTCTGATATTTTTTTCCTCAAAAATGTATAGCTAGATATATTATTTGAAAAAAATGTTTGGCAGGTAATATTTTTTTTCAAAAACGTATTGTTGGTTATAGTTATTTTTCTTCAAAAATTTTATTTCTGGTAATATTTTTTTACAAAGTATTTTTGCTATTAAAACATGTTTTTACACTTTAATAATGAATTTACCCCAGTTTCGGGTTTATCTATTTGCCCATGGCTTGGACCCTAACAGTGGCTACGAACCCGGGTCAGAGGCCTTGCTGTTGGACATAGTTTATCGTCATACCCAGGACGATAAATGTTTAGTGTGTGTATATATATATATATATATTCACACACACACACACACACACACAGAGAGAGGGCGCAAGGGGTAAATTGTTGCCATGTTATCATTTTAATTTTGCGTATGCTCGATTTTTTTTAATTTTGTCGAATGCACACTATAGTAATTCGTCTGTGATTTAAAAAAACAAAAAAAAAAAACCACTATGATCCAATTCACTGCGCTAGAAGCTCCTATACAAACATTTCAATGTGAGAACACTGAAGAGAATTCAGAAATATTTGGAGGAGACTAATGGAAATGCACTGTATCGATGCATTATTTTAAATACTTCCTCTTGGTGTAATTAATATGAAAGCTATAATCGAAGTTCTTCAGGCGCGTATATTGAAAGTAACAGTACATTATTTTATGAAAACAAGCGGAGTGTTTCTTGTAGGAAAAAATGAAAAAGGAATAACTATTAATCATAATTACGCCTACTTTACTCTAACGAGAATTTCCGGGGGAAAATAACGATTTTTATCTCGGACAAGACACTGCTAAGACAGGATAAAGACATCAGGTGTGCAACTCATAAAGAGAAAGATAGCTTGATACAAACATACAGCAAAATACTCGTATATATTTATCCTTGCTCTCTGTATGTTCCTAAATTAGAACAATGATACTTTTCTCTATTAAAAGAGCTAAAGAAAACGTCTAACGCTGTCCGAATGACACCACTGTCACTATGACAGCATTACTGAAATAAAAGTCTCAGATTTCAAGTTTTATAACTTTATTCTCCACACCTTTGAGGAGCTTGCAATTGAATCCTGCAGTGTTAAATCCTAAAGTTTGGAAGTCGTGTGGGAGAAAGACACAATAGCTTCATTTATGTTTAATTTATTATATATTTTCTTTACAAATATTTAGGAATTTACTATTTTCATGGAATTTCTAATTCCGCTTGTATGAGTCTTTGGATACAGAGTGCCCGAAATATCTGACATCATCTCTCTTATTCATCAAGAATTATTCCATGGGTATTTTTACGTTTCTCGGTTGATATAAATCTGTTATATTCAATCATACTTTCTTTGATTTTCACTCTTCTCATACGTGTGTATGCAAACTTTTCAGATAGAGTATATCTGTTAAATGGAATTATGAATAAAGCGAAAAGGAAAAGGACGAAAAGCGTCAGTGAAGAAAAAAAAAATACTTCTTGTCCATAATATATATATATATATATATATGAAAAATGTGTGTATATATATATATATATATATATATATATATATATATATATATATTATATGCGCGGTACTGATTGGAAAGCGCTCAATATCAGAAATGGTGCTAACATATTTAGTTGGATTGATGTCATTATATATTCTAAAATTATAAAAAAATAAAGCTACAAAAATAGCCATTTTGTTTCAAAAGTATTGGTGTCTTATCAAGGGATGTTGTTGAATGTAGAATAAACCTTTTATTCTACATTCAACACCATCACTTGTTAAGACACCAGAATATTTTCGAAGAAATAATTATATTTGTCTTACTCTGTAGTGAGCCCTCTTTTAAAATAGTATTTTTGCGTTATTGGAATTGATTCCGTATACACGTATCCTATACTTGTGTGTACACACATATATATATATATACTAATCCTTAAAAATGCATTTCGTTTATAATTTATTTCATGAATATATTTAAATATTCATCTCTTTAGACCGAGGTTTTTTTCTTTTCTTTAAAAAAAAAAAAAAAAAACACTTTTCAGGTCTCTAAAGATGAATATTTAAATATGTCCAAGAAATTAATTACGGATTTTTAAGCTTTGTATTTAGATGTAATTATTATATTGATCTCTTACTTACATTGAGCTCGCATTGGAACTATACTTACCAACGGGTATTTTATACACACACACACACACACACACACACATATATATATATATATATATAGCACAGCGCTTCTTTCATAACACCATACACAACTTATTCATCTAACCATCACCCTATTATGACAAATTTTCTTGATCGTTTTCCATAAGCCATTTTGAATCGATTTTTTTATTGTTTCGTTTTGGTGTTTTTATTTCACTTGATGGATATCTATTTGTTTTCTACCTGCTTCTAATTTTGAAACCGAATAGTAATTATCTGTTGAATTATTTTTACAGGAAAATCGTCATTATGGTCAGAATGGTGGACTTACGAAGGTATATCAGGTAAGTGAGTTTATTATATAATGGAACAACTTCACAATCTTGGTATGTCTGAACTGAATTAGACATGTTTTCATATTATGAAAATCTTCATCTTTTTGCAAATTTCCGTCTTTTTAGAGCTCTAGCTGTATTTACAATAACCTTATTTTATCCACAAATATCTCAAAGTATACATTTTTAAACTCACTTATCCACCATCATTGGATTCTACATTTTATCGAATTAGTTTTTCTTATTTATTGATGGTTAGTTAAGAGTATACTCGGCAGTTTATCTTTTCAATCAACATTTAAAATAGTGTATGGATGATAACATTTTGGTTAATAAGAGAAAATATCTGTTCTTCCTTATACTTTACAGACAATATATTGTCTTTGCGCTTCACGCAATGGGCAGAATTTAGTGTATACTTTGGATCCATGACGGCTGATAAAGATCATAATACTGTGGTTTCCCTTCGTCCATCCGTCACATCCTCTAAAATGGCTATATATTAACCATACATTTCAATCACATTTTTGGGAGGATGGCAAAGTAATGTACTGTTTGTTTCACCTGTGTGTTTAGCTCAGGACAATAAATTTTCATTATTTTGGTGTAGGGTGTTAGGTTTTAATAATCATATAAAATAATACCACAATTAAAAAAAATGATAAACCTGTAGTTTTTTTCAGAAAAATGCAATATTCTTTTTTGCATAACTTTTTTAAAGATATATATATATATATATATATATTAACAAAAACCCAGTTTCCAGTTCGCCCTACGTTTGCGAGAACAAGAAACAAATCACAAGGTCAAATGCTTGAAATAGCTGGCTCCAGAAAGAAATATTTATGCTATTCCAGTTTTACATTGCATGCTCAAGAGTAAAAAATATCCTAAGGATTTAATCTTTGATGTTAAAAGGAAAAAAAAGAAATGTTCTTAAAGATTATTGTCTACCGTGAAGTAATATTAAATCAAATAACGTACCGTGAAGCAGGTTTCTTCTATAACAGCTTATTCAAATTTCATCGATTGCTTTGCGAAATTGAATGAAATGTAGAGTTTTATAAACTCGACAAAAATGTTAGCGCTAAATTCTAATGAATACTGTGAGGATAAGCGTTAGCTTGTTGCAAAAAATCTAGTATAATATAAAAAAAATCATCTTGTATTTTAAAAGGTAGAACGAGATTTGTTTTACCAGCAATTTATGTTTTGAGTTATTTAGTAAAGCTCGGATTTAAAATGAAAATCCGATCTTGAAGCACAATTTCTGTAATTTCCAAGATATATAATTGGATGAACCAAGCGTCATCAGAATATTCTTCCACATATGACAACAGATTTTGAGCGAAACAGTACCATGTGTTTAGCAAATTCATTTACACGTTTCGTATGCCCCTTCAAAATTATTCTATGCTTTTCGAAAAAGAGAGAATGTCAAATTTTATTTCCGATATGTGTCGAAATAAAGAAATAGCAAAACGATGATTTGTCTTCGAATATCTCGACTGATGCAGTTTCAAATCTTTTTACGTTGTGTTTAAATAGAACTGTTTTCCGATAAATAATATTTGAGTAATAAATTTGCCGACTTTCCAAGGCTTACATTAGCAGCATCTGAGTTATTGCTAGATTTAACCTGAAAAGTATTGGCGTGGGAAACATAATCTTTTCCTCAATTTAAAATTAAATGTTTTCGTTTCACGGGATTGATCCGTATGTGTCAAATAGATATCATGTAAGAAACATAAATTAACAAAATGAAGTCTATCGGTATTATTACGTGATATTATGTGTGGATTTTAAACTGCTTATAAATGGGAAAATGTACAGTCAAACGGCGGTTACATCATAGAAACCAGCGTGATAGAATTGAAACAAGGCGCGCAGCATATATCTGTACAAAATTAAACGCGTTCATTTGAAATTTATTTCAAGTTGACATGATTTAAATGTTATTTTCTAAACAATTTGTTAAAGGGTAAAAATAAAAGTGATAGCTTTTCATGAATACATGTTTTTTTTAAATGTTATATATATATATATATATATATATATATATATATAGGATAAGCAGTTCCAAAACAAGCACACTGGTAAGAGATAGACATATTATCATAGCCGTCGCGTTTCATCCACTGATAGATATTATCAGGGAATATATAAGGATACTATTTTGCAACAATACTTATAAACGAAAGTAAAAATCATAGTTTTGCAACTTTTTTTTTTAAATTCAAGAAACGGTCATAAATATTATTCAAACTAAATGAAAATTCTATGTTAATTATCGTGATGCTAAGTGACGTAATTTAATCTCTAATAAACAAAAGTGAGTAAATGATATTGTTGATTATTTTTTATAATGTAATTAAATGTATATTATTTCAATTTAGGATTAATTCATGTATTAAATAATTTGAAAGAAAAAGGCCGTTATCAATTTAACAAATTTCCATTATTTTTTAAACATTTTTATATTCATATATGTTGTCTCGGGAGGAAAGGAGTAATTCTTTCAGGATCGAAGATGTTTGGTAAGATCCCACAAAGGCACTCTCGAGAATTTTTTGTAAAACTGTTGAATTCATAAAAGTAAAAGCTCTGGTAAAACCATGCAATGATAACAGCAAAATTGCAATATGAGCACTGGTAAAAATGGTTGCTGAAGACATTAGGTTTAGAATACACAGAAATTCATACCCAGATGTCCTCAAGGACACATGGATAAAGCTGTTGGTTAGATCCAGTGACATGACCCAAAGAGTGAGTTCAATACCCGGTTAAGGCAGTGGAAAACTTTCAGAGGGAAATTAACAGGAGATAACTGATAACTGACATCCATCATACATGGCACGTGGAACTAGAACAGTCTACCCCAGCGAAATAAAGGGTTCGGTTCGACATTCCAACCACCTGAAGAAGGCCGGAGCGTACAAAACGTTGTGATAGATATGGCGAAAAAGATGAGGACAATAGTCCGAATAATGTAAATAATGTTCATAAAAGTAAGAAGGAATTTTCTTCTTCCAGTCTGCGTACCTGAGACAAATGAAAAATATGCCCTTCTGCAGAATTCCAACCTGCGTCCAGCTTTTCAGATTAATAATAAGAATAAAAATACACCACCATCTTCTCATCCGGCACGGGAGTTATATAACAAAGCATCTATTCAAATACGGTTATCCACTAGAAAAAACGCTTTAAATAATATAAATATCAGATTTAATTATATGTGTGTAAGAATATACGTATGTGTATATGTGTATCCATGTATGTAATTTGATGATCCAAGCGTCATCTGATGAATTATTCTTTCTCATATGACAACAGACCTTAGGCGAAACAGTACCATATTTTCAGCAAATTGTTTTACACTTTTTTCTATAACTTCGGATGCCCCTTCACCATTACTCTTATATATTCATGTCCAGTTTATGACCTTTCGTGGATCATAGTCTAATGCAAACTTGTCCCCCACCTCTGATGAATCTACCACTTAAACCACCCGCACCCGTATTGAATATTTCTTACTCGTGATATATTTTAACGACATTTTCATAGCTTGAAGGAAACTTAATAGCTAAGAATTTACTAAAACTAATCGAATATATTCCTATAATGCAAATGCTTAAAATCCCATTTATCCAGTAGGCATTTAATTGGCTTAATGTTTTCAGGATAACTGCTGATATTTTAGAGCGTAGAAGCAAATAAATTTGAGAATTCAACAGGGTAATTAGGGCAAAATTCATACGAAACTCATCCGATGCTTAAATTTCAACAAAATTTGATTTCCTGTTGAATAATGCTAAACATTTCGGCAACCCATACGTTTTTTTATTCACTCATCCAAAAGAGGATGACCTCATACCTTCATAGATCGATAATTTGTTTCTCTCATTTTTGAAACGTTCAGGTTATTTCACCCGGACCTGACCCACACGTTAAAACCACGAACGAAACCGGTTCTTTATGGAATTAAGCTCAATAGATGATCACGTGATCCCAGAGTGAATTAGCGGATTATGAGAGAAAAGCACATACAAAGCTTTCATTTGAATCAATAAGACCAGTTTAGCAGAACATTTTGCGATCCATTAGCAAAGAGTAGCCAACTTTGTCAAACACATCATTTTCTACGATTTTCGTTATCGTTTTATTTACCCACCTTTACACACCATAACCTACTTGAACTCTTTGACTCTTGAAAGGACTTTTTCGTAAATCATTACATGAAGTCACTGTCTATTTCCGTCTATGATTTATTGGAGAGTTTTCTATAATGGCAAGGTCAGTGAGCTTCTAAAATTATCTGAAAAATACAAATTACTATGGTATTTGAATAACACACACACACACACATATAAACGCTTTTCATACATGACAAAACATCCAACTAAACATTAAAATAGAGAATCAATGAAACTTAAGATTTTTCAGATAAAGGTATATGATTCGGATATTTAACTACAAAATTCGTTCACTATTTAGTTGTGTACATTCTAGTCGAAAATATTCGGTAGAAATACTGTTTTTATATATATATATATATATATATATATGCATGCATGTTTCATTAGTGTGTGGTAGTGATTTTTTTAGTTTCCGAATACGGTTAGCACATTGTGGCTTTGTTGATATTGATCCTAATAAAAAAAATTGTTCATACTGATCCTAATAAAAAAATCAAACTTATTATCTATTATAAAAAATTTAAGACGGCCAACCTTATCCTCAAAAATAACAACACACCAACTAAGTCAAAATTACAAAGAACAAACATTATCTATGAGTTCAAATGCCCTTTAAGGAACTGCGTTCCTCACCAAACCGGACTCATAAATAATTACATCAGCTACACAACCACATGTTTATCCAGACGTCTTACATTACACCTATCTGATCACAGTTCCATCAGAAAACATTTAAACACACACTCAGATTTACCCGACACTATTAGGAACATACTAGTAGAAAACACAAATATATTAACTGCATCCACTTGCAAAAAAAGACTAAAGATAATGGAAGCTCTAATAATAAAAAAGGAAAAGCCAACTCTTAACAATATTAACTATGAACAAAGCCACAATGTGCTAACCGTATTCGGAAACTAAAAACATCACTACCACACACTGAACATACACAGAACACACACACTCTACTAAGCTGCTAATTGAATCATCCTTGATAATGGCTAAAGGTATAGCCGAAAGCGCTCGGAAATACAGAACATTCGGACAGTTCTTACACACTCTTTGTCCAGAAAAGAAAGCTCTTGTCAGAACACAAGAAAAATTGAATAAAAAGCTCAACCGTAGTACCTTGTCTGTCGTTTTTAATGAAACATGCATAAAGGAAGGATTGCTGCCTAAATATACAAATATATATATATATATATAATGAGAGAATAAATACTTCTAAAAAAAAAAACAGTAATTACCTGGCTCCCCTAACTTTACAAGTGCCAGGTCATGCCGAAAATGGTTTACTGTTGATATAATTGAACGGAATCTACTCAGCCCTCATTTCCTAGGAATGAAAGAGTTCAAACGCGTCTCTGGGTGCTTGTCTTTGATGAATTATATTCCAACTATGCTCTGTCACTGTTCTATCGCTACTACCAACATTCACGACAAGGAACTGCCATGCAACTTACATTTTAGCAAACTACCCACCTTACCTCCGTCTTCCACCGGTGAGAAGGAAGTTCCACTCCCGCAGCTTCTTCCCTCCGATCAACTGTTCTCTGGGAACTGACTTCTAAATAGAGGTTTATCCGATCATAAGATCTTTCTCTTCAAGTTTATCATCGATTATCTTCCTCTTTTATCTGTAGAACTGTCTCTTCAACCTTCATCACTAGTGACCTCTCTGCATTGTAAAGATTGATCTTTATTGTAAAAGGAGAAAGGTTAAATTCAACCAATAAGGTCCATCTGTTTATTTTTTTATTTTATTCTTCCAAGTTTAAAATAATGTTCTACGTATCATAATTAACTCTTAATAGATTGCAATTGTTTTTTTCAGGCGTGTCTAGACACCTAATTATTACGAAGACCGCCTAAAGGACAAAACGCGTTAAAAGTATTTATGACTTGGTCATTCACTTTTGTAACATTGTCCTGATATTTATATAATCTCGAAAAGTTTTGACCACTGCTTCAGTGGGTTATGTGTTATGCGTGATACACGCTTAGGCGGCCATGTATTTTTTGATACATGACTGACGAGGCAGATTTTTTTTCCCGCAGTAGGTTGCCATTTTTTCTGCGGTAGACCAGTTACAATCCAAGGCCTGACCTGCTATTTACCAATAGCTGGTGTGGGGAGAACAGGATTCCCAAGGGTATTAGCACGTAAATGAATGTAATGGATTCGACTGGAATTCGTACATGGCTCTCCGATTCCTCAATCCGAGCCGCTATCCTTTCTTCCAACGTGGACTCTTACTCCTGATATAAATAAAAAACACCATAGTTATCTTAGAATAAGATTATTATTGGTCTTTAATTTCTGTTGAAATATTATTGGTCTTTAATTTCTGTTGAAATATTATTGGTCTTTAATTTCTGTTGAAATATTATTGGTCTTTAATTTCTGTTGAAATATTATTGGTCTTTAATTTCTGTTGAAATATTATTGGTCTTTAATTTCTATTTGAAATATTATTGATCTTTAATTTCTGTTGAAATATTTTTAATTTCTGTTGAAATATTATTGGTCTTTAATTTCTGTTGAAATATTATTGGTCTTTAATTTCTGTTGAAATATTATTGGTCTTTAATTTCTGTTGAAATATTATTTTATATAAGAAATAAGCAATTTTATCTGATATTTACTCACCTCTGAAAAATATTTAATTCATTTTTATGCATGTGAAATCTGTATTTACAACTGTTTTCACTTTCGCTTTCGCGAATAGTTATTTTAGTCAAAAAAAAAAAAAAAAAAAAAAAATGTTCCTAAAGAAGGACGAAAAATAGGCGGAAGTCATTGATTGGATTCTAAGGAAAAAAAAAACCCAAAATATCTGAGTGATGATAATCTTTCAGTCGGAGTAGATATCGATTTGAAATACTCAGACGCATCTTACGAGTCTTCAGTTAAACATAAACCAAAAACGTCATCAGTTAAATGTATCATATTTTTCTTTACAAAGCAATATTTCTAATCACACACTGAATAGATATTTTGATTAAAAAAAAAAAAAACAGATTTTCAGATAAAATATAGCCATGCATTTAAAATATATATATTTTTTTTTGGTTACAAGCGATTGATTTAATCGCTCATGTTTGGAAATATTTTTCTTATTTTATAATGTCGAAAGATTTAACTTCGAGAGCATGTACACATTCGCATGCAGAAGGTGAGTTAAGCAAATTAATAATCAACTACCGTTACTAAAACTTATAGATGTCTTTACTGATTAGATTATCCTTATTTTCATATGTGAGGATTCACGTGTAATTAAACGTTTTGGATGAGTTATGTCTTCTATTAAAACTTCTTTATATTTTTATTTTACTGTAATGAATTCATAGGTTTGCTAAAAGTTCAATAGAATGTTTATTCAGCATGTTACACATGTCATCATTCGTCGACATTACTTATGTAATGTACGCAAAGAGTGTTGAGAGTCGGGGTGGGAAACGCCGAACCGACATCTCTCCCAAGAAACTACGGGAGAAATAGGGCGAGATGGGAAAGAGACGGGAGGTAAAAAAAATGACACTATCTCACAAACTCCAGCAACTTTAGTAACAAATTACCAAAGGGACTAACAAGATACCGGATCTTGCTGAATGCTGTTTCTTTTATTAGTTTTTTTTCTTTTTTGTGTGGTGGTTGTTTCTTTTTATTATTATTTTTTTTTTTTTATTTATTTTTTTTTTTGGGGCATTTATTAGCGTTCGGCATTGTACAAGGATCCGTATCCTGACTAGTTGCAGAGAGACCCGTATCTAGTCAGTCCAAAACGTCACTCTGCTAGCGGTAAAAACACATGTTACTGGAGTTGACAAACATGTCACCACGCCATCCGCGGCTTCATTTGCGTCGGTACCAACGCGCTTTCGACTCAACCCGCACACCACGATCTCTTTGCCACATTTTTTCTGAATTACCTATAGTGAATTATTCACGTTCGAACCAATATCCTCATCTCTGTTATTACGTTTTGGTCGGCCTCACCACCGGTCATTATCAAATCTCTAGAACGAATTTAAAATTCTAGACACAGTCGAATACCGAAGAATCGAACGTTTGAAGCGGTCCCGGCATATGCTAGACTATGATTATCTCCTGAGTAGGCATAGCATAGAAATCAAGACTATATAATAAACTGGTAGTATAAATGAATGTTGAGCTCATACTCCATGAGAGTCTTCACCAGTAAAAGTATGAAAGTGACAGCAAATGAAATCAAGCTTGACTACAAGAAAGAGCAATAGAAGGAAGCAGGCAATAAGAACATTAGTTTCAAGATTCCTAGTTTGAAGTGACCCTCGAAGCAATAGCCCAAACGCTTAAAGCGCTTGATCGTGCATTTACTGACATGATGTTAGTTCTAAACTTAAGCCGTGTAGTATAGACTTATAGTGGTAAGAGGGCTAGCAATACGTGCTCAGTATATTAAATTAAGAATGGAGGTTGGAAACCCCTTTGAGATTACACGGGTCGACAGAGACCTGAAGGAAACAACGCCAGAAAATTCTGGTACGAATAATAATGATGAGGGCGAGCGTCTGAATGTAAATATTTCTAAATTTTCATTTGTTTTGTCTTAGAAGTTCGCTAGAAAAATCTATTAACATATCCCCATTGTTAGTCATTAACTTGTATATAAGAGGTCCAAAGTAAAAGTATTGGGACTGGTGTTATAAAAATAAAACAATACACACCAATTCGGCATTTAATCTCCTTTTGAAGTAGTCCCCTTCTAAAGCTTCGTAGTTAATGCAGCGATAGAAAATTTCCTGGGGATAGCGAACATCTGCAGAGATGCATTCTCTTGGATACCGTCGACATTTCGAAATCTTGTTCCTTTTATATTTATTTTAATTTGATTTTTTTTAGAGGAAAATGTCGCCAGATGCGATATCTGAGGAATATGGTGGTTGACAGTCGTAGGGAATATCGTGCATCGCCAAAAACTACTGCAGTAGACATGATCACTGTTTGAAGGTCTGTAGCGTCACCGTGCTTTGTTTTTTAGCAATAATTATAACCAACGGAAGTGGGAAAAAACGTTATAAATTATTGTGCATGCGCGACGGAGATCAGTCAGTATGTGCCAAGCGGCTTAGCCTTGCATATTTTAGGTAGGTTATTGTTGATAATTCAGTTCGCCCGTCGTTTGCACTGACTGAAATGGATTAAAGTGATTGCTTTCTTCTCAGTTCTCCGCTCTACCAACTGAGCTGTCGCTATTGACCTCTCCCTATTTCTCTCGTTAGTACACAGGTACGAGGTCACACTAACAACGTATTTTGTTTTGTCCCGTCTTCCCCAGAGACTCTCTATTTAAACCCGCGTCGGGGGCAACAAAATTTTGCATACGAGACTTATTTCTCGTTCGTCCGAAACTTCCGAACTTATAAATTTATGCTGTCTTGAATTCTTAGTCCTTTTTTTTTTTTTTTTTTCTCTTTCTCTTTTCTTTTCTTTGTACGCCTGCCCGCGATATAAGAATTTCGGAATAATTTATTTTTGCTTTTAACGCCGGTCGCGATATTTCAAAAAGACTTACACGCCAAGCAAATTCGATTTGCGGGTGTTAAGTCTTCTCGTTCCTCACAGTTATCATATCAAAAATCCCGATATATTTTGGCTGAAACACACACACACACACACACACATATATATATATATATATATATATATATATTTGTTTTGTTGTCAAATGTAGACAGATGCTTGAACAGCTTTTATTCTGTATTTAAATTTGTGCGTTGTCAGTCGTATTTTAATGCTTATCCATACTATTTTTCTTTGAGCACATCGACGTTGTATAATGGTTAGAAAACTTGTCTCTCTAGATCAGTTATTGCTGAGTAGAGTATGCCACCTCACTGGATTCCCCAAAATTTCGGCCTTCGGTCACAACTAAGTTATGCTTAGCAAATGAAAGGGGCACCTCGACATGGTCTAATGTGTTGTAAGCTAGTATCGTTAGAACAATTACGACTGAGTAGTGAGTTCAATCCTGACTGGTTACCCCATATTTTCGGACATGTGCTACATCTAAGCTGCGCTTGGAAAATCAACATAAAAACTTTTTTAGCGGCATGACTAATTCATGCAAGACATGTCTGAATTTAGGTCTCGGTGACATTAATAGAAAGAACTGTCACAATGCTGAACAGATGCATAACATTCAAAGGAAAATTGACATTTATACAGGACAATGCGCCATTGTATACTGTTAGTGCAATACTTAGATAAATTAAGGTTAAACATCACTGACCTATGCAATCTGAATTCGACAGGCCGTGAAGCCAATCAGATGTTTTTGGAGTATCATCAAAATCGGTATTATGTACATGGCAAACAATTGTGCGAATATCTGAATATTGTGAAGCAATATCTATAGTTTATGAATTCACCACCTGTAGCGGAGGATCGACTAACGACCTTCACTGCCAACAAAAAAAAAGAAGTGACTGCATATAGCTTTTTATGTTTTTGCCAGGCGCCATATTGGCAAAAGTGAAAACGCATGACTAATATGCATGTGTGTGACTGCTTCGTATGCAAATCAATACGCTTAATAATGCAGCTGTCGTTATAGCGGGGTGGTGAATATTCCAGCCATAAACTCTTAAGGTTTATAAGGAAGTGTAACGTGCTCTGCGCCAATAGTGCAAATCCCTCTCGGTACCTTTCAAATCGAGGAGGGCTAGGGTTACTTCATGGTCCTTGAGGCGTCATCCACACGGTATTGCCTGAATATCAATGTTCTGTTGGTTGTCTAGATGTACACGCAGACGTAAAATTTCGTTTGTGATTTTATCCTTCCCTAATTTCAATATCAATTTTGTGATATTTGGAAATGTATTGGAACGATTATGAATGATCGTATAATTCATTTTGTAACATAATTAATAATGATATGAAAATGGGTTCTGTGATAGTCATCACGGATGTTTAAAAATATATATACAAATTCGGCAGTTGTACGAAGACCAAACTGCAATAAAAAATAAATTGAACAAGTTTACCGAAATACCGGCATATTTTATGGCATATGATAATAGTATTATTAGATCCTAGATGCTGAGAATATTTATATAAACGTAAAGTTGAAATATGATTCAAAATTAATTATTCTAACTATTAATTTTGTAAGTACTATCAGTAAATTGATTTACATTTTATGCTCGAAATAACTTTATAGCTATTATATAATATTTTTATTTATTGACTTGAGTTATGTGTTATCAATATTTTTCAGGCTATTATTAATCCGAATATATATATATATATATATATTAAAATTTGAGTACATTTGTTAGTATATTTTGGCAATAATTTATTCCTATTCTATAAAATAATCTACGGCAAGAGTAGATGTAAATTCATGCTTTTTCGCAGGGTATTTGCGCTTAAGTGAATGCAACAACGAATCTGACTGGAATAGAAACTCGATTCACCGACTTTCGGTTCCGATCCGTTATCCATCACACCACCTGCACATCAAAACTTACAGTCCCTGGTATTTCGAAGCGACCACCTACCTAGTTACTGATCAGATTCGATGATGCTTAATTTCGATGATTGTACGAGAATCGGTGTTTCAAACTGATATGGCCGTAAGCCTTATTTTATTACAGAAGACACAATATAATATAATATATAATCATCAGATTGCATGTCTACCGATTTGTAGTATTGTGTAATTTCATTGTCATTGTAAAGTTTGGGTTTATATACTGATTAATAAAATTAGATTATCTATTTACATAGATCTCTAGAAATACTTTTATATATGAATCTACTATTTTTGTTCTTACTATATTTCTATTTAATATAATGCCCACGAGCAACTCATGTTAGAGGCTTACTTAATGAAGTCGTTGTAGAGACAGATAATGACGTATGTACTCGCTCCTAGGTATGATGATGAACTACATCAGGCAGCAAGGGCTCTGAACGGGATATTGGAGGTTTTAAGAAGCGAGGAACCACTCCTTTTGCTGTGGTTCCCAAGGCCCTTCCGACACGGAGTGTTAGGACGTGTTAGCGTCACAGCTATAAGCAAATACTGAACCCCACAAGCGCAAACAAAGAGCTATGAAAGTATTAAATACATTTTTTTTATAGTAAACACCAGCGATATTTCTTATATATATATATATATATATATATAGTAGAAATTACTGACGGTACCTGTTTATAGCAGAATTACCAGCAGTATCTGTTTATAGCAGAATTACCAAGAATACATTTTATCTGTATATGCAGGCATACAATTATGTTTCAAATATTTAGCTTTCCGAATTAAATAAGCCATATAGGTAGATATGCCGCTAAATAAAAGCAACTAACCAACCAAAAGAAAGAACTCTTTCATGATTTCAAGCCGTATAATATCCTACAGTTTCACAAGGAAATCATACTGTATTCAAAATATAACTTCACCAAAACTACAACATAACCCCCATAGCACCGCCTCTACTAATAATGTCCACAGAAACATGTTTATGCATAAGAGCCTATCGTATATTTCATATTCTAACATATTAAATAATGGTATGAAAATGTGTTATGTGATAGTCATCACGAATGCTTATTTGATATATGCAAATTCGGCATTTGAAAGAATGTATTCTACCATGGATTTAATTGTGGAATTAGAATTACATGTATCATATTTGTATTATTTCAAGTCTCCCAAGAAAATTAAATTTGGATATTAAATGACCAATTAGCAGGTGACATGCCTTTAAACAAACAAAGTACGTACTGATTGTGTGTGTGTGTACGATGGATAACTAAAGTGATTGTAATTGTTGTAATCAAGGAATAATCCGCTCGAGATTCTGTTCCCTAAAGAAGCTCTGTAAGTAACCCATCATCAGCAATGCATTTGGCCTCAAGAACAGAAGCATAAGTAGATTTGCTACGGCTATAGAATGAACATGATGTTTGCTTCAAACAGACAGTTGTATACCCAACCATTATGCGTAGAGGATGATCTACTTCTACACTGCCAGGTATTTATAGCACTACAGCATGAATTCAATTTAATTTTCTTTACTTGAGGAAGTAAATAAATCTGTTTAGCCTTAGAGAAAAATTTAATTACTAGAAAAAGAATTTTTCATTATTTTAATTCAAACGTGTTAACAATTTTCAATACACATTCAGTAGTTATTTTGGTAAAAATGACGATTCAGTAAATTTGACTAAAACAGAATTGGAAGTAGTCATATACTTCGAAAAGTTTGAAGGTCACAGAAGACTATTTTTTTAAAATTATTTTTATCATGATTCTCAGTATTATTGCTGAACAACATTCATGTAAAATCTAAACATTCAGACAATAAGATGTACATTAATTCTGAAAAAAGGATGACGGGTGTAATGTATAAAATTTTTCTTTTCGATTTCGGTTGTCTAAATTGAAATGGCACGTTTAAGAAACTAATCATTGGCCAATAAAAATAATATAAGAGAAGCTAATAGACAAAGAGAAACGGATAATTCCAAGACATACGATTCCAAATCGATAAGAACACTATTTTCCTGTTATATGGAATATTTTTGTTTTAATGTTCTTTGTTCAAAACAACTGAAAATTAGGAAGGCCATAGAGTATCGAAGTAACAAAAGACTAGGTAAAAAAATAAAGATGTTTATTAAATACGCATACATAAAACGGAGAGTCTTGAGTAAATGAAACACTACTCAAATCATCCTCTAATCTGGCTACTTGCCATATTTATAAGTAGGGGCAGTCCATTGCCACAGTACTAGAGAAGAGCTGAAAATAAACAGTCGTACATTGACAACAACATTACCATTCATTTTTTACAGTTGTTAACACTTTGTATAAAACCCGAGAGCTACTCGAGGTAGATGATTATAGAGTAAGGCGCAGAGCGTATGCGGCTGTGTAGACGATAACGGTTAACCATAATACTGTAGATATCGGGGAAGCAACCTCTTGTGAGTCATTTTCAGAAAGCGGCTGTTCATTGAAAGAAGCTGCTCAGTGGAATTTACATCTGACCAGAGGAATACGAAGAGAATGGCGTTTGATTGCTACAATGTGCGTGGCATGACAGGACTTGGTCGTAGAGATTAATCTTAGTGGAAATAAAAAGTGCAATTTATCTGAACCCACACCATGAAAATAGCAACAGAGCAGCTCGTGTCGTTTTGCTAGATAATGGGTAAATTGTTTTTAAGTAAAGCAATGATATATTGTCTCCTAAGTCTGAAGCATTAAAACAGATTGTTTTTTTTTTTATTATAACAAAAAGAAACACCGTTTCTTCATATGGAATTGTGCTTTAGCAATGGAATATGTTTCGGATGGATAGTTCTTTCCCATGCAGCCTATGCTATGAAGCTTTCCTGTACACTTCCATATCTAAGAAGTGGTTCATAAAAAGTTTTATGTTCTTAAAAATATCCGCAAACGAATCCTCGAATGCAAATTAAAAATCGTACTTTTCTGAAATTATACTCGATTTAGCGAAAGGTAATTGTTATAGAGTAGTTTTCCGGTGGAGGCTTGTATTTCCCTAAGTCGGTCCTAAATAGGTTCGACGTACAAAACGTTAGGAACTTGATATGATAGTTAATGACGCAGCAATCTAGTTGTGGTGGTTGATACTTTAATGTCCGACATCGACTGACTGACCAACTCACTGAGCCCCTCCTCCTACTACTCCTACTTATTATAGGTGGGGGAGTCTATAGAATAGGTGTGTTCCAGTATAACAGTAATATAAGAATTTATAATTTTTGAAAAGTCAGAATGTATTTTATGCTCGAATAAGGATATAAAGTATTAATCTGAATAAAACCCACTGACAAAACCGTGACAATTTTTACATCGATATAATTTAGTATGTTTGTTTGGTTATTACTACTTGTAATAACATATGATTCAATATTTGCCATCAAATATTGGAGACATAGGCGTTTGTATCTACTCTATTCTTCCATCTTGAATGTTTATAAACATTGTTTCTGAAGAGTTTCGAACTCCTAGGCTAACAAGACATATTTATGTCATGGAGATAATTTAATTGATTCGCCATGCATTTGGCCTCATTGAATAAATATTAATCACAACAATTACAGTTTTACAAGGGAATCGATAATAATAAATTGAATGTTGATATTCAGTCAATGCTTTTATATTCTATCCACCAATTTGGCACTAATTTCGTGTTTGATAATTACGAATTTTAATTTAGCTTGCTGTTATTATCCGATGTTAACTGTCAGCCAACTTTCTTTCGGGCTCCATGTGATTCTATATCAATTGTGCGTTATCAAACCAATCGTTCATATTCTATATTCTGATCTTTCTCGATCAGTCTGCAATTTCTAGAAACATGGCGAAAAATTCGTGGTTGAGGTTTATTTATATACATCATTCATTTATTCAGTTGGAACATTTTTCGCCGCTGTAGTAACCACTCCCTCTATTTCCGTTGTAATTCTGTGGGAGATCCTAGGCAATATAGTGCTAAACGGACGTTGAAAACGACCTTCATCTTAAAAGTCAATTTCTCTTCTGATAAAGCAGTTAACCTCTGAAACGCACACCATAAGCCTTGACAGATAACTGGCGGAAGACCCTTCGGCGGTCAGGTCGGGTAACAATTCCGTCTTCCCTCACACTTATTTTGCGGGATTTCGATAACGTTGACCGGGATGTGGCCTCTGTAGTGATCATGTAGCTTCATAGTCATGGGTGAGAGATGGATGTCGGCCGTGGACCAGTAGAGTTTCTCATCCCAGTTTTAACTTAGTAAAACAAATATACTACAACTGAACATATCCCAATTCACATATTGTATAATTACAAAGTGTTAGAAGATCTGGTAAAAATGACATTAAAATATAGATTTTCGAGTTACGTTTTCTCAAATCAGCTTTCCGCATATCTTGTTTATGCTTTTCACACACACACACACACACACACACTCTCTCTCTCTCTCACGTTATATATATAAGTGTGAAAATTGAAGTTAACACTTAGAAGCGACAGTCTGTTTCATGCTAGACGCAGTCGTTAGGCCACGATTTCGTCTAGCATTAAACAGACTGTCGCCTCTAAGTGTTGACTTCAATGTTCACTTTTATATTTTCAAACGCTCTATCTCTGATATTGAGCACTTTATCCCATAAATATAGCACATATTAATACTATTTCTCTCTCTCTCTCTCTCTCTATATATATATATATATATATATATATATATAATTTTAATTAAAACGACTGGGAAGGTGCCGCGGTTAATATTTTAATTTATTTATTTTTCTTGTGTCTTTATAATTCTCTTTTTCGGATATAAATTATGTAGAAATTGTACGAATGTTTTTGAATTTCTGAATGATATTGGCTATATTTTGGTCATTATTGAGGTTAATTTTATATTTATTTTCAAATGAATACACGGAGATATATATATATATATATATATATATATATATATATATATATATATATATATATATTAATGCCTTCTTTTCCAAACACGTCCAGCAAACTGTAACCGTGTTTTTTTTTAATATTACGTAGTGTTGCCTTTTTCTTTTTAATAATACTTCCATGATTTTAGCCTTTTGCACATGTAGATGAGGATATCATATTTGCATTATCAATGAGTATGTTACGGATAAAGATTCCTTGACTTCCATGAGTATTTAAATGAGACCTAATTGAGCTATAATCAGTGATGCAACGTGAAACTTCTTGTTAGGCATGATGTAGTATATCTAATATAATTATTTGTTTTTTGTAACTGAAACAAAGTCTGCAAAAAATAACAAAAATTACATTATCTACAATATAAAAAATAAATCTGCTAAACTCATTGCCAACAATAACTCATTTGCAAGATCAAAATTAGTGAATATTATATATATATATTATTATTTACGAATTCATATGTCTCTTAATCAAGTTTTCCTGATTAATCAAAATTGATGAATAATAACACACGAAGATATGAATTATAAAAAGTATAAGAAAGAAAAAAAAAAGAACAAATAATAGCGAACGTCTTTACATTATCTCTAATGGCAACATCAAGACTATGCTGAAATCTGCGCATAGCTTAATAACGGCTTCTTTGGACATTTTGGGCCACACTTCCTTGATGACAACATTGAATGCCTTTTATGTTAGAGAGGGATGCAATTTTATTGATCTTCTCCAAAGCAATGGATGCACCCTCGACTATCAATTTAGAGTCAGGGTTAGAGGAGATACCAGAAACCTGCAGGTCATATCTTAATGCCTACGCATTTTCGTTCTGCAACTTGGTACATTATCCATTGTCATCAGTATAATGTAATACACAAGAAAAATCAGCTGCGACGAAACTTCCCGTTTTTCCTACAGTTTTATAAGTGATTTTACATGTTTCAGGTTGGTACTAACGACATATGATTCAGGCTGTATGTATATTGAAATTACATATGGATTTTGGATTCCACTTTAATGTTGCCTTAGCAATTTCTAACTATACCGCATGTACCCGTGGTTCAAAAGAGCAACTCTTGTAATTTTTCTGACCATAGATCATTTTCGAATGTTTTTAATGATTTTTGTTTACCCGGGCACATTATTGCATTTTCTGAATCCTAGCAAACATGATGCATACGCCTGTAGGGCCTGGCGTATGAATTAACGCCGAGATCACAATGCACGACCATTTTGATGGGCTTCTAGCCATGCAGCTAAATTAGGCCTGAATATAAAGTTTTTATTTTAATTTTTTATCCAAAGGGCTTTCATGATTTCTCAATTCTAATTTTACATTCCGCCTGCGAAGTCTTGTCTTCCTCAAAATTCTATTTACAATGTCAATGATAATCTTGACATTATTAACAATACGCAAGGTCAAAATAGGCGTTTTGTATATACATTAGTTTTTAATCTTGAACATAATTCTAGCATTCATTGCTAATTCAACCAAACTGAATCCATTTTCAACTATATTTCTGGAAAATAGTTTTGTATTAAGAGCACCCATTATCACTTCTCTTTTGTATTTGACTTGTCTTCCTCTAATTTCGTGTAGTGACTACTGGGAAAATTTAGTTTTTATTTTCCTCCGTTTTCTTCCCTATATAGATAAAATATTGACTTTCCTAAATATATTATATTTGTGTGTCTGATGTCCTGTGAGTGTATGAGGAATTCATTTTTGATGTAGGCTTTATCCATATAACTATTTTCATAACATGTACAAGGTAGTCCTTAGACACACAATATCA
The DNA here is from genome assembly GCA_903632075.3 of Acanthosepion pharaonis. Taxonomy (NCBI): domain Eukaryota; kingdom Metazoa; phylum Mollusca; class Cephalopoda; order Sepiida; family Sepiidae; genus Acanthosepion; species Acanthosepion pharaonis. Next base: position 244,891 of record CAHIKZ030002350.1, read on the forward strand.
AGTTATATAACTATTATATATATATATATATAAAGGATATGTGTGTGTGTAACAAATGCACGGCCACAAATTTCGACGGATTTGCACCGAAACTTACATGCACATGGTCCAAGTTAGCGTGAAGGCCAAGACCGAGGTTTGCATTTCCCAACTCCCATCGATAGTGGAAATAATCATTTTTTTAAGCTTCTACGCCAGTTTTCATTTAGTTTACGGCCATTTTAATAATCATGTAACGTTTGTAAAAACTATAGACATCTTTACTGATTAGATTATCTTTATTTTCATATGTGAGGATTCACTGGTATTTAAACGTTTTGTATGAGTTATGTCTGCTATTAAACTTCCTTATATTTTTATTTTACTGCAATGAAATCATACATTTGCTGAAAATGCACTAGAATCTGTTTATTGGCTCCAATCTTTACAGTACGTTAGTCATATCATCATTCATCGACAATACGTGTTTAATGTACGGAAAGAGTGTGTTGAGAGTGAGGTGGGAACGCGTAACCGATTGCTCTCCCAAATATCTACGGGGGTAATCATCAGAGAGAGGAAAATAACATTATGCAACAAAAATGACACTGCATCAGAAACTCCAGCAATTTTAGTAAGAAGTTTCGAAATGTATCATTTATTCAATCTACGGAGTTGATTCTTCTCTTTCCACTGTCTGCCATAGTTTTTCGGGTGTTTTTCTATTACAAAATATTGCTCACCCCCTTTAATGTCCAAACTCGGGATTGAATCCTCAAATAACATGGCGCCAAAATCACGAAAGAAAGATTTAATTGACGGGCTGCTCGACTATCGAACGTTGATAAGCTACAACAGTATTTTAAATAAAGTTTTCTGTTGGAAATTCCCTGTACGTTATCAAGACCTGCAGATATGAGAAAAGCTTGTGAGTACAAAGGGCATATTGTTTTGATACCCACATGAAGATATTAATCTGAACATAAGTTGTTTACATAATATAACATTTATGGTATTCTCTCTGTCAAGCAACATTTCGTTAAATTTCAAAACGAAATATATCAAGTATTTAAATCGTACAAATAAATTAGCAAGATTATTCCTTTTTCCGTCTTAATTTCACAAATATTTTGAACAATAACGAAACTGTAAACAAAGTTTGCACTTTAATACTGCACAATTAAGAATCAAATACGAGAAGTGTTTCTACTCATTCTAGTTCAGCTGTGTACTATTAAATCCTTCATAGGACCATTCATATATCTACTGAACCAACTTTGAAGATTATTTGCTGTCAGGGAAATGTTCTCTTTGTGTGTAAAGCGAATCCAGCAAACCTGATCCCTGCTGTTCCGAGTGCATTGTTTTAAAAGATCTTAAGAATAATGATGCTCTATCCCCAAGTGTAATGCGTTAATGTCGCGGATAAGGAAAATGCTTTCTGTTTGGTCGCGTGTTTTCCTTGCATTCATCATCGACACCGTCTAACCTCGCAGAGATGCCATTAGCACGAGCAAAAACTAGTTTGACATGCCAGTCAGCATTTAGCGAGCATTTCGCATTCACCGGGAGGTATTCGATTCTGAAGCCGGCGTCGCATTCTGAAGAACATTAATTGCCTTGCTGACGACGTACTTGCTTATAGAAGGATGCAGTGAATAGTTCCAACCCGGTATTCATCGTTGGGGGGAGATGACAATAGGGATGAAATATCTTAAGTAAGTGCATATTTGGGTTGGGAAAAAAACGAGAAACAAGTTACAATAAAAATGACTGTTGATCGTGACGTATGAAAGAAATCCTCAGAAAATAGGAAAAATAAAAAAAATACCAAAAGGATTGAACTGCGTGAAAATAGATAGTATATTGGACTAGAGATAAGATTTCGAAAATCTAGAGGTTGATGGACATGAAAATTGCAAGGAATTAATAAAAAAAACGTAACGAAAAACTTAAGTTTAAAGAATGGCAGTAGGAAATTGAAAAATGAAGAAATGTAAAATAATTCCTCTTGATAATTGTTAAACTTAACTCCGTATATTATAAAACCAAATTGGGAGAAATATAGTGTAATTTAATAACAATTCTAAGTAGAAGCATATGACAATTTATTTGACTCATTGTGTTTCGTGCTGAAAAACACATGATCATAGCAGTACCTAAGAAACCAGGCACAAACGAATGAGAGCCCCACCGAACAATCAGCCTAATGAACAACGTCTCAAAACTATTCATCCGTATTATGGTGAATAGCGCGTAGAGCAGCATCGGGCCAGATAGAAAAAGAAGACTGCGAGTTTGTTAAAGACACCAGAACAAGAAACGCGATATTCATGCTAAGAATATTACCGAATGAGCAGTACAAATGCAGAAGGGTGTACACCTCTGTTTTATATAGGCGTTCGACAAAGTACGCCACCAGTATCTGCTGGAACTGATCAGCAACCTTAATATATTCGGGAAAGATATTAGAATAATCAAGGACATATACTGGCGGCAAACTGCAGGTATGCGCATAGAAAATGAGTTTAGCGAATATACAAAAATAGAAAGGGACGTAACGCAAGGATATGTCTTATCACCGAAGTTATTCAATCTATACAATGAGTCACTTCTGAGAGAATTGGAGATCCTACCGGACTTTAACATTGGCGGCTACAATCTTAACACCATAAGATACGCAGATTGCACAGTGCTGATTGCAGTCATGGAAAAGAATCTACAAACCGCCCTACAGAAGGTAGCAAGAGAGAGAGCTAGAAGAAGGTACTAACCATAATCTACAAGAAGACACAATGCAGAGTCATCAGTAAATGGAAGAGCCCGAAATGCGATTTGCAGGCCGTGAACACACAAATCAAGCATATGCAGGTGTTTTAAATATCTGTGATTTTTTTTCTTGGAGGACGGTAGGTGCGGCATATTGGGATGACCAAGGATGCATTCCAAAAGCTGGGCTTAGTGACTGCGAGACAGGAGGATTTCTTTCCTGACAAAGAAAAGAGTACTGTGCTGCTACTTGACACCTGTCCTCCTATACAGCAGCGAATGTTGGACGGTCACTTCAAACATGAAGACACTCGAAGCAGCGGAGATGCGGTTCATTAGAAGGATAAGGATATCATGAAGCAATGATGTCTTGGAGATGATGCAAAAAAGGAGGAAGCTTAAATTTAAAATAAGGAAGAGACAGATGAAATTTCCTGTACACGTAATGAGAAAGGAAGACCTGGAGAATTTAATACTCACAGGTCGAATAGAGGGAAAAAAGATACAAGGGAAACCAACACATGACATACCTAGCGGATTTAAGCAGGTGAATGTAGGCTGGGGAGGTGGCAGAGGGTCGAAACTTATTGGGAGCTACAAGGGATAGGAAGAAGTGGAGAGCCATGATCTACGTTCTGAAAGGACACGGCACATAAAAAAAGATGAAAATTTACAAACAAGAGACGAGGTTGAATGTGTTTTGTTACCACATATTTATAATTGTTGTCAGACTCAAATCTTCAAAATATCGTGCTTTGAAAATCAGCATACTAAATATAGATTTTATTTACCCTCAGAGACAATTTTTGAAGATAAGCCAGAGACAGTGAAGGCTAGGAAAATACCTCTTGAAATAATCAATCCATTATATAAATGAAAAGAATCATTTTATTTGGAAAAAAGAAAAGACAGGAATGGAAACAAAATTAGAAATAAATTGAAAATGAAATACCAAGAGAACGGAAAATGAAGCAGACAAAAATACTGAACGAAAAATAAAATAAAACTGATTAGTTCAATCTTGTTCTTATTTAAAGGAGAAAATCTATAAAAATGGTTCTATGCGCTTGAAGGGAAGATTTTTTCCATTTGTTGCAGATACCGAATATATATATATATATATATATATATACACACACAACAGGAAAAGTGTCAATGCAGAAATGTGTTCAAGGCCAGTAACTTTGGTTTATATGTAAATACCTTCTAGCTAAGTTTATTCACCGGAGGAGCTCGTTGCAAGATTTTCATTTGCTAACCTGCTGATCGAAGTAAACGAAATTCTGCAGATGCGACTTTTCCTACATCCTATCTATTCACGTACACAGTAACGTGATTTGTTTGCCACGTAAAGGGATTCATCTTAGTGTTATACTATTCTCTTGTGTATCGGAGTATCACCTGTACTAAAATGTACGAACATAATTTCCACCTTCCTAAAATTACAATCCGTTCTTACACATGTGCTTCTCAAAACATAAATTTGAACGTCGTGGATGAGAAGTTATTATTTACGCGATTTATATTTGGAGTCATCTTGATTTTCATGATATAGTGATTGAGAGTTCAATCCCTGCGTCGGACAATGCGTATCTGGCCTCAGTAGAAACAGGCTTAGCAATACCTGACCTGGACTAAGCATAATAACTATACAATATCTCAATATATATGCAGTAGAACGAGACGAATCTACACCCGTATATTAAATAAAGACTTCAGTTCAGAAGTCTCTGTAGGTTACCGAGATCGATATACACCTGAGGAAGTCCAGAAAGCACAGCAGTCGAAACGCTGCGATAACGACAAATACGAGGATAATATACCGCATATAAATTATGTAAATAATAGTTTGGATCAACATTCTTCCCATACCATGAACCAAGTTAATCCTTAAACTTATTAGTTTCATTATATAGCCTGCGAATCCGTTTAAGTGAAACCTAGGTACGTTTGACTGGCTCCTTAGGGTTATCTTAGGTTGTCACACGATTTAGTGTATTGGGCACTTTACGTAGTCTTTTTATTCGTTTTGTGTTTTTTTTTTTTTTTGGACTTGGAGCTTAAACATTTGACGAAAGATTTCGCCTTGTTTTAATGTTCTTTGTTCTTTCTTTTTTATTTCCCATTTTCCCGCGTAGACCGATTTGTTCTACTGCCAGTTGAGCTATCGAGGTTTTTCCAAACGTGTAATACCATATATATATATATATATATATATATATATATATATATATATATATAAAAAAGAACAGTAAGATATATAATCCGGTGTTCTTATAGATATTTTTATTTATATAAAATAGTGCTCAATGTAAATTTACAGAACATTAATATTATAAATTAATTGATTTAAAATGTTTTTATCGCTACATAGTACTATGTTTCAAAAATGGAAGCTAAAAGCTCCGAATTTAATTTTGTAATTAAATTCGCTTGAGGATGAAATGGAACTAATGTCGTTAATTTAATTACAAAATTAAATTCGGGGCTTTTAGCTTCCATTTTTGAAACATGGTTAGAACTGTGTAGCGAAAAAAACCCATATTTTAAATCAATTAATTTATAATATATATATATTATATATCACTAAAGCTAAACTGATAGACCGATTTTCATCTTAAGGTATGGTGATAAATGTATGAATTAAAAATAAGTTCTTGTTCGCTGCGAGAACAGAAAAATTCAGTTGGTGCAAACGTTTTCCAACCTTTATTGAATACAAAAAAAGGTGGAAAGTATTTTTAAAAGAATCCGCTAAAATATTCCACAAAACTAATATATGCCAAGACATACTTAGCACTAGTAAAACGTACAAAAGAATGGCCCTTTCATATTTTCTTTTTAATGATTTTTTTTTTCTATTTCTTTGAACTGGTACTTTTTTCAGATTCTCACTTAGGAATGGCTAAATATAAATAAAAATAATTGTCAAATAGGAACATTGAAATACATTGTCAGATTCCATTAAATATGAAGTATCATTAGTTAGAAGAAACTATACTGTTAGTGTCAATAGTAAAATAAAACTAAAACAGATTGATGTAAGATAACTGAAAACTCAATATTTAGCGGAATTTCTAATCTGCAAACATGTTTGGCGCTTATTTTACCCTTATATATTGTAATATAGGTAATAGAACCAACACGCAATCACGCATGTTTCGCTATTACAGATAGTAGAATCTATAGTTTCCGCGATTAAATTTTATGACTCTCTCTCTCTCTCTCTCTGTGACACGGTCCCTCCCTCTCTCTCTCTGTGACACGGTCCCTCCCTCTCTCTCTCTGTGACACGGTCCCTCCCTCTCTCTCTCTCTGTGACACGGTCCCTCCCTCTCTCTCTCTCTGTGACACGGTCCCTCCCTCTCTCTCTCTCTCTCTGTGACACCGTCCCTCCCTCTCTCTCTCTCTCTGTGACACCGTCCCCCTCCTCTCTCTCTCTGTGACACCGCATCGCTCCCTCTCTCTCTCTCTCATACTCTATCAGGACTATCTGTGCTCTGTCTATCATGTCTGACTCTCTCTCTATCACTCGGTCTGTCTCTCGCTCTATCACTGGGTCTGTCTCTCGCTCTATCACTGGGTCTGTCTCTCGCTCTATCACTGGGTCTGTCTCTCGCTCTATCACTGGGTCTGTCTCTCGCTCTATCACTGGGTCTGTCTCTCGCTCTATCACTGGGTCTGTCTATTCTATCCCCATATCTATCACTGGGTCTTTGAAAAAATTCTATCACTGGGTCTGTCTCTCGCTCTATCACTGGGTCTGTCTCTCGCTCTATCACTGGGTCTGTCTCTCCCCTCTATCACTGGGTCTGTCTCTCGCTCTATCACTGGGTCTGTCTCTCGCTCTATCACTGGGTCTGTCTCTCGCTCTATCACTGGGTCATTCTCTATTTCTGTCTATCTTTCATCGCTCTATCACTGGGTCTGTCTCTCTATCCTCTATCACTGGGTCTGTCTCTCGCTCTATCACTGGGTCTGTCTCTCGCTCTATCACTGGGTCTGTCTCTCGCTCTATCATGGGTCTGTCTCTCCTCATCACTGGGTCTGTCTCTCGCTCTATCACTGGGTCTGTCTCTCGCTCTATCACTGGGTCTGTCTCAGCTCTATCACTGGGTCTGTCTCTCGCTCTATCACTGGGTCTGTCTCTGCTCTATCCTTAATTGTCCCTCGCTCTAAGTATGGTCTGTTCTCAATCAAAAATCTCACTGTTTATCTTCACATCTCTCTCTCTCTCGCTATTCTTCTCGCTCTAATTTCTCTTCTCTCATCTATTTTCTCTCTCTTAAGCTCTCTATTTATCAATTTCTATATTCTTTATCTCTATTTATAATGTTATCATCTCTATCTATCTAGTTTTCATCATAAAATATCTATCTTAGTATATTGTCTGTCCCGCTCTCTCTACTCATTAAAAATCTTCTCTCTATTAAAAAGTCTGTTATATTTTAATATTATGGATATCTCTCTCTTTATTCTCAACAATTGTTATTAAATCATTCTCATCTATTTATCTCTCTCTATCGCTCTCTCTCGCTCGCTCTCTCTCTCGTTTCTCATCATTTTTCATCTCTAATCTCTATATCTATCTATCTCTCTCTCTGGAAAATCTGTCTATGTCTCTAGCTCTCTCTGTTGTTCTCTTTACTCTCTCTAAAACATAATGATTTCTTAAAAATCAAACAAAACGATTCTCTTTCACGGAGATCACTCTCTATTGTCACTCTCTGTAGAATCAAAGAAAGTCATGTTTTATTACTCTCTATAACTCTTATCTATATCTCTTTTCTCTTTCTATTTCTATCTGTTTCTCTATGACTCTCTCTGGATCTCCTCGCTCTCTCTGGAAAAATATATCAGGAAATGGAATCGCTCATTGCTCTATCTCTTTGCTCTCTCTATTGAATATATTTTCGCTCTATCAAACATTTTGACAGTGTATACGAAGATGAGAAAATTCGATTGTAAATTGTGACAGGAACACAGAATCATGTCGTTGAAGACAATGCCAAATATTCCGAGGAATGTCAGCCAGAAGAAACCCGGTCTAAATCTCTAGACTTGTTAAAAAAAGTTGTTTACAGAATTAGATCCCTTCTCTCACACTCTCCCTCTCTGACACGTAGACAAACTCAAAATCATGTCGTTAAAGACAAAGCCAAATATTCTGAGAAATATCACGCAGAATACACCTGGAATAGATCTCTTAAATATTTTTGCTTACTATATTATAAAAAAATCTCTCTCACTACTTTCTCTCACACACACACACACACACATATATATATATATATATATATATATATATATATATATGTGTGTGTGTTTGTAAAATTATTTAGGAAAATATGATTGTGAATAGGTTTTTGGTTCTCTATGCCTGTGATTACTTCATGTGAGAATGTAAGAAAATGTGTGTATGTCTGTCTGTGACACTCTAGATTTTTGCCACGAGTCCTGTTTCATGGACCAATTGTTCTGTGCGAATGAATAGTAACAAATGTCTGTAAATTTTCCGCATCAGTAATAAATGACAGAGTCGAGGAATCCCAACGAGACGAGCTTTTCATTGGGAGGAAATCGAATGTGGAATTGAAGCAAGTTAATTATTTCTTCTTAAAAGAACACTTTGTCTATCTTTCCAATGACTACTCTAATATAAAATACATCACAATGGAAAAAGTGTAGCTTGTGAATGAGAAAATGCTAAATATATACATCCTGGTCAAACTTAGAAATGAAAAAAGTACACACACGTGCGGTTTTAGTAATATTCAAACAGTCGATGGTTTCGTAACAATGCGCGAGTATGCGGTGAAAAAGAAACCTTTACAAATATCTCTATCTATATATATATATATATATATATATATATATATATATATATAATATGCTCTGTAAATTTACATTGAGCACTATTTTGTAAAAATAAAAATATCTATAAGAACACCGGATTATATATCTTACTGTTCTTTCTTTTTATTTAAATATATATATATATATATATTCGAAAGTTGCTAGTGCCTGATTTTTTTCTAACCACTTAGACAGATAGACTCTTGGTTTTATCTGTTTATCTCTAACTATAATTGGAATTCATAACTTTTTTAGTAAAGTTACATTTGTTGGATATACCTGTAGATGCATATGTTAAAACGTATATATATATATATATATATATATATATATATATATATATTTAAACTTCAAATCATTATAGTGTAATCTTGTATATAAAATAGATAAACAAATCGTTATTTCTTAAACTGTATTTATTATATCTGTAGAGCTGTGCTTTCCAGATACCAAAAAAGCAATTAAAATCATTCCTTATAATAAAATTCATAGTAATTCCAATCTGCTAGTCTTAATCGTCTTCCAGAAGTGAGGGCACGATCTAAAATTCATTACTGAAGGAATTGCTCAAGTTTGTGTGTGTGTGTGTGTGTGATCGTCCTTCGTATCCATACTGATATAACGTTTTCTATTAATAAAGACAAGTCTAAATATCCCATATTAATCAATTTTCGTCTCTTCTCGTATAATCTTTTCTGTTGCAAGATTTTACTGGACATGTTACTTTGTCCCTAAATAATTTGTAAAGTTACTGCTTTGATCAATTTAGCAATAATATTTTGAAAATCCTGTATGCAACACATCGCTCTTTTATATATATATATATATATATATATATATATATATATTCACTCTGCATATATTAAGCCAGAAATATTTTGTTTTTGTTTGTCTTTATATGCACTAATCCGATATCAAAGAATATATCGTGTTTGAAAAGAGAAAATGTCCCCGGGTTACCCTTGAGATAATCTAATTACAAAAGTTTGAAAATTCTAAAATCATTAAAGGCGAAGAGGAATGTGCATATCTGAGCGCCTGTGTATACTCCAGTTGATTGACAAATTTTGAATTGCTGTCTCGCGTAACCTGAAGAAATATAAAATTGCGTATCTCGTGTGAATTTAGTGCATATATTTTCGTATAAAATGACGATCTTTCACGTGCATGCTCCGAAATATTTCAGCATTAAACCGCCCTTTGAACTCTCGAAAATAATCTCAAAGATACATCCATTTATTATCATTATTCTTCAGCCGATGTTAACAATTTCGTAAAAGTAGCATACGAAACGGAATGTTCCATACTGATAACTAAAGATGTGTTTCGAAAAATACAGAATTGAACGTCATTTTAGAATAAATGTGGAGATCGGATAGAATCAAAGGCGTACAAACACATACACACGGTAAAACATAGTATTAAGGCATGCCTGATGCAGAAGCTAATATGCTGAATACCAAGTATGAAGCCTATGCAGATATAAATGTCGTCATGGAAGTCAGCACCCAGCAGCGATATTCTGTTTCATGCTTATACGCAATTATATATATATATATATATATATATATAATATACATACAGCCTATAAGGTGGGAAAAATACGAGAGGTATTTGCTACGTTAATAATTATACATTATACCTTACATTGATAGCCTAACTCAGATTTTCAGGTCGACAATCCACATGTGCCAATTTTGGATTTACACCGCCTGTTAATATTTCTTTTTATCGTGAGATATTTTATTGTTAGTGAGGATTAATATATATTTTTAAGTACTTCTTGAATTGTAGTTGAATTTTGGATTTGAATTTCGATCCGATCAAATTTAACATTCGAAATAATTATAAATTTTCATTTAATAACGGACGCTGTTATAAAAAATGCTTTGGAGATGAAATGGCATAAATTTATTTTTGTATGAAAATCAATAAAGAAATAAATAAATATATATATATATATATATATATATATATATATATATATATATATATATATATATATATATATATATAGGGTCCAAATAGCATAATGATAAGCCACGTATACTTTCTTAATATATATATATAGAAAAGTTTCAAATTAAAAAAATTATAATGTTTTATTTTATGAAAGTATTTATTTATTTATATATATATTTGATATTTCAAATTGTCCTCAATTTTCATCAGAAATAACTGTTTGTTACAAATAAATTAAAATTACTGTTTGTTACGCGTGATATGGAACGTCACTGCGTCTAAAAAAAAAAAATATATAATTGCTTAACTATTGAAATATTTCAATAGTTACGCAATTATTAAATATTTCAATAGTTAAAACAATTTTTTTTTTTTTTTTTTTTTTTTAGATATAAAAAAAAATTGTTTTAAATATTTATGACAGTTAGATTTAAGTAAGGAATATCCGAACAGTGACGTTCCATATTCGTGACGTCCGCGTCTCGCGAAGGACGCTACTTTTAACAAACAGTAATTTTAATTTATTTTAACAAACAGTTATTGTTGATGAAAAATTGAGGACAATTTGAAAATATCAAATATATATATATAAATAAATAAATACTTTCATAAAATAAAACATTATAATTTTAAATTTGAAACTTTTTCTATATATATATATATATTATTATTTAAACCTGCAGTTATAAATAGTATGCATAAAAATAAAACCAGACAAAAAAAAGTTATTATAAATAATACATAAGCATAATGATAATAATAAAAACTGGTAGTAAGACTAAAAGTAAAAGATGAGAAAATAAATATTTATATTTTAAAAATCGTAATATAAATAATAATGTTAAGTGCATTACAGTCTAATGATAACTTTAACAATATGTATATAGTAAAAATAATATAGTACAAATAATAAATATAAATAATTAATATCTGTACAATATTTGTGGTCTCTTGACCTGCTTAGACTCTATTAATTTAGGGTAACTTACTTGAGTAGATATTTATTACTCTGTAAGCAGGTGCGCATTATCTCATTCCTTTTATTTAAAAGGTTTGGATTCTTCATATTATTTTATGATCTTTAATTTTCAGAAATACTTTTGTCGTTTTTCTCCCTGAAGGCTTTAGCTTTCGTTATACATTCGCAGCTGATAATTGGTAAGCTAAGGCAGTGCAGTTACCCATGTTTAATATAGCCAAATCTCATTTGGTGGTAATGTAAGCGCGATTTCCAATGGTTTTCCGTACAGCCCAGATCAAAATTGATCTCGTCGTCATATTTGATTTCAACTTTATAGATAATAATTTGGTCACACATCTGCCGTTTAATGGGCAGGGATTGTTTTTTCGGCAGTTGCATTCCTTAGTTGCGGGGATGTTGCTGTTTTGTAGGTTATTGAATTGTTTGTTTAGAATGTAGCAGTTGTATTGTGATATATACTGGTCGATGTTTCTGTCAAAACTGTAGCTAACTTTGACGTTGTTTTTGTTGGCACTCTTATTTAGCGTTGGGAAATGACTGAATTGCTTGTGGATTTAACTGAGAAAAACTTTTCCTATATTATTTTTGACATTTTTGCTGAAGGGAGTGTTAAACCATATATTGCGTTTGTTAACGTCATTACTGATATTGTCTAAGAATTCGAGGTTATTTTTATGGTTCCTATGTTCAAGTGATTCTAAATATGTGCTTTCGTTTGTCAAAATTATCCTTATTGCTAGAGTTGGATAACTTAAATTAGACCGATTTATGTAAACTATTTAGTATTCTAGGATAGTGGAGAGATTTTCCTGATTTATCTATAGTTGTATAAAAAAACTGTATTAATTTTATTTCATTGCTACATATTTTATTAAAACTATTCATTTTGATTTTATTAATTGTATTAATATTATTTTTAATTACAATTTCTAATTTTATTTTCAAAATTAAATGTTGACCTGGATCAAAATTCAAATCGACAATTAGACTACAATTCATTTAAATACTTAATAACATTAATAATCCACCCTAACAATACAATACCTCAGGATAACCAAAAATATTTTTAAAAAAAGTGGTGTAAACCTCACGTTGCCACTTGAGGATTGTAGCCAGACATCAATGCTGATTTTATATATATATATATGTATCTATGCATGCAGTTAAAATAATAAAAAAGCAATTCACTGAAGTAGACGGTTTGAGGTTCGAACAGTATTGACAATTAATTTACTATTGCTTACGATAGTATTGTTATTAACCAGAATCATTTTAATAATAAATTTCTGAACAGTTGATTGTTTTGTCTTAATTGTTATTGTAAGGGCCTGTTGACTTTACTGCTACCTGTGTGTATATATATATATATATATATATATATATATATATATATTGTCCATGCATACTCGTGAGTCTACTAGGGCGCTTAACTAATCCTTATAGCAGGCGTTGCTCAGACATTTTTTGTTTGTTCATCACTCAGAGGGCCATATTTGAAATATGCTGATCCTATTTTAGTTACAGTTTCTGTGACAGAAGCTTGTTACCTAGCATAAGCAATATTCTGAACAAGACAGCACACACGAACCTTCGGTCACGATGACTTATCATTTTGTGCTAGCACATTCATCGACGCCCACACCTAAATTTTATCAAGCCAATTTCACTCATCACATACTCCCGACCAGTAACAACAAGAAGTCACCTTACTGATAAATCAACTATGGTGAGATTCGAACCCTGGTCTCGTGGTCAGAAAAGGAACGTTCTAACCATGCTTATACGCAATATTCTTTAAACATGCTGCCCCAACATCTGTGTCCTAATCTCCGAATGTTTCATTGCTCGAATGGAGTGATTATACGCCGAAAAAGTATTCCAGCAAAAACCAAGCGGGCAGCCTGTGTTCACCCCTTGTATGCGCTGCAGCCATAGCTCGTCGTAATCAATATTTCCAAACCTATCGCAACTTAGATATTGCGAAACCGCCGCAAGATAGCTCTGGAAACGCAACGTGCAGCTACGAACAATCAGTCCAGCACAAGTTTGAAAGTAAATAAAAAGAAAATTGCATTTCGCGAATTCTGAAAGATCACCAGGTCAGACCTCCACGGATTGAACCCGCTATGCCTCTTACATAGTAGCAACTACCACAAACACAATCGCTCAGTATTCCGTCGGCGGTAAGTTCCACTCAAACAGCATCTTCCCACGGACCACTGCCCTATGGAACAAACTACCTAGGGGATGTTTCTGCGACAACTACTATCTTAATCTGGTATAGATATCTTCCCCTCCTATCCATATAAACTACCCCTAAACCCTCTACATTGAGATGAACTGTAAAGAAATATATATATATATATATATATATTCTGAGGATAATGAATGAACCTAACACACACATCGTTAAAATTCGAGACAAATGAGAACTGTTTTATATAAAACCAACTCAGTGTGGCGGTAATGGTGAAATTAATCTTTTCCAAACAAGAAAAATTTCGCAATCATTGTCTAAACAGATAGCGTTAGTGTCGGTTAAGCATTATCCGGGGGCTTGTTCAGTAGTTTGAGAGACCATAAGGCTTTGCATATTCCCAGCATTGGAATCTCTCCTGGCTGCAATTTGATCTGAGTTTTTATTTACACGGGAATTTCTTTTCCTCGCTGCAGCCTTGGATCTTTTGATTGCAATCTGGTCCTCTATTGGTACAGATTTATTTTTATGAGGTATACTGCTGCTATATGCGGCAGGCAACAATAAGCTACAGAACTAAAGTGATCATTTCATTTAAGTATTTCATTAATATTAATCATGGGCTTTAAAGTTCAGTTAAATAAAATTTGATGTACGTAGTTCCTTACTTTCCGTAAAAACATTTTTTTTTATTTCATGTGTATCTTTCGCTGGATTTTGCAAGTATTTTCAATTATTCCCAAATTTATTTACAAGATATGATAATTGTTATCGTACAAAAAATTCGTCGCAAAAAATCACGTAAAATATCGCCGAAAACAATCGCAGTAGTAATGTAAAGTTGGGAATCAAAAATTCCATGACTGCCAGTCTGGATCCGGCCCCGAATGTTTTTAATGTGCTCACTGATTCGGCCTTAATCGAAAAAGTTATATGTTAGGATTTGGAGTAACTTTGAAAAAGTGTGAAAGATTGGCATTCGCATTTATTTATTTTTGAAAAATAGTCTTCTCTAGTTAAGTGAGAATTTTGATACATTTTCGCCATGATCATTTCTATCCTAACGCTGTGTTTGAAGTAGTGTGAGAAATGAATATATTTTTTTAAAATTATTATTTACTTCTATTTTCCCGAGCTATTCATTTGTAGTTCCTATGAAGTATTCAAATGATGTGTTTTTTTGTTATATACCAAATCACTTCGTTCCTTATTTAGCAATTTCATGGAAGGGTTTGATTTAGGATACACGACTGCGCGAACGCACATACAGATATCTATTTCGGGCATGAAAATATTTGTTGAATGTCTTGGGCTACTTTCTGCTGGTGTCTAATTTGATGCATAATTTCCTGGGATACTTGTAAAACGATTGTTGAAACTATTTTAAAAATCCGAACAGATTTCTTTGATTACATTGAAAGAATATCCAAGTTAATAATTTAAAAACATAATTATCAACCTCTTATATAAAATTTAAAGACATTTAAGAATAAATTTTTTGCGTATGAAATTTTCACAGGAATAACAATATTTTCTAGATACAACATATTGTTTAACCCATTGATGATGGTGAGTTGGATTCATGCCTTTTCAAATTTATCTGCGAGGAAGTGACGCCTGCGACAGTCTCGTGGAGAAGAAAGCCTGTCACAGTAGTTAAGCATGAATTTTGTCGGCGATTCAACGTTTACCCAATTCAGGCGGTAATTACGCGTAACACAATCTTACATTAGATACATGCACTTCGTACACGAGGTACACTAATGAATAGCTGACTTGTTGGGGCCATGAACATTTTCTGGGATACGTACTGTACCCCAGGAAATTTGGAACGTGTCAGACAATCATTGTTGAGCCGTCCGATCGCTCGGCTTGAAGGCATGCAATTGAACTTTGCAACGATAATCTTTTTGTAAGTATTATTTTGCATGAAGGACTGCATTTCCACACCTACAAATTGGTCATTAGGCGACAGTCTGAACCAGTGGTGAATGCCCAGTGGCTTAACTTCGCACGTCCGTAGGAAGAAATTTTTGAGGCAAATGAGAAGTTTATATTGTTAATGAGTGATGACCCCCATTTTCATCTAAATAGCAAGGAAAATCAACAGAATTGAAGTTATTGATCTCTTGAAAACCAGAGGGAACAGCACGAAAAACAACTGCACAGTCAAGAAGTGACGGTTTGGTGTACCGTTTGAAAAAAAAAAAAAAACTGGCATCATTGGTCCTTACTTTTCTGAAAATTATAATGGAAAAGTACTTAATGCAAAATCTCCGAGCTTTACATCGAGATGATGAACGACTTCTTTGTGCCTGACGACAAAAACCTATTCCTATGCGGCGTGTGTGGTTTCAGCATGGGGCGACAGTCCACACAACCCTAACATCAATGAATTTGCCTCACCCTCTATCTGGTGCCCGCATCATTTCAAGGTTTGTTGGTACTCCTTGGCACCCTCTGTCCCCTGATTTGTCTGTTTGATTATTACTTGTGGGGAAACCTCAATGTACGTATGTATTGGGCATAAGCCCCGTAGAGTGGACGACTTGAAGAAAGCTATTCGTGTGGAAGTCGCTTAAATCCACAGGTAAATCCTGGAGAGAATAGAGGTCAACATCTAAGAACGCCTTCAGAAACACATCAGTGATAACGGACACCACATGATGGATATTGGTTTCCACACTTAACTTTCTCAAAACCTAATTCAATATGAATACATTGATGTGGTATATTATTTTGTAAACTATAATTAATGGTGTTGTGAATTCTTTTTTTCAAATAGATCCGTCCTCTCTGCCTCACCATATATATATATATATATATATATATATATATATATATATATATATATATATATATATATGAGAGAGTGAGGTTAACTATATGTATACAGGTAAATTCTGATAAATTTTCGTATATATATATATAAAACAATGATTAAATATTATAGAATATTTTTTCTAGAGGGCAAGTAATAATATATACATTGAGAAACGTATTATCACTGTATTTATACAATAGGCGTCGATGATACGCCTAATACATAATCAGAATTTTCCTCTTTTGTATACTAAATAAAATTCTTGAAGTATATTTACTTATACGATTTTGACTCTTAATATCTAGTCTTCCATGATAATCTGTAAATATAAGATTTGGTCACTGATATATTTTATGAAAGGCACATTATGAATGGCATTTCAATTAATCTAATTCTACACTCATTATTCACGTCATATTATACGCCATCGTAAATAAGAATATCATTAACAATACTCTTCTTTTAAAGGTTTTAGTCGTCTAATGCAACATTGATCTTTTCCAGCTCACAAATCATAATAAACAGCCATTCATCAGTTGTTATCCAAACTTTGAAGTACACGACCTTGGCGGCTAGAATCTCCGGACATGATATCTAATACTTGTGATTTTCCACCTTCGACCTATGAGCTTATTTATATCAGTCTCATAGGCGAAGAAAATCTTCTCCAAAACTTACAGCTTACTGTTTAAAATCTTAGGGTGTCTTGCAAATGTCAAGTATCCTCGCTATTGACAGAAAGTGAAATTTCCCTTTTCCATCGACTCGCTGTTTGTAGTCACCGACCTGATCGGCGATACTTGCCGACAATTTCCTTTCGCTAATTTTCTACGCTCTCAAACATCAGTGCTGCTATTATCAATATTCAGACAGATATATTTTATTGTTCGTTTGGAACCAAAGTGGAACATTGCGAAGAATAAGTGCCAATTGTGCAGACACAAAATGGCCAACCTACTGACATGATTACGTTATAATGGGATACCGGCGTCGGTTTGTCGGGACATTAGAGTAATATGGAGACGGTGTTGATGAAATGAAGACGTGCGTGTGGCAGGAAGTGCACAAAGGAAACTTTAAGCAAACGAGGCCTGCAAATAAGAATCTTTGTGACCACACATAACAATAAATTTCAAGTCATTCCTTTTATAAACAGAAAAGACGAGTACACCAACTTGCTAATTGCACATATAAGAATATACATCTGCACGCAAAGGAAAGGTTATGGCAATTAACACTAAAACACAAATAGGGTATATAATGAGAATGATTTGTGAGAGCATTGTATTGAAATTGGTTCTCTGTGACGTCACAGACAATTTTTCTCGCTAGAATCTATCTTCCTTTGCATTGTATACTGCTGCCGTATCTGGCCTGTTTCTCTTATTATATATTTAGAGATGTCTTACATATTTCAAATAAAAATGTGCAATGTTATTGGTCTTAATTTGGCATCTCGTCTTCAGCTACTTTGTTACCACTTTAATGCCTCTGATTTTTCTATAAATACTTTCATGTTAATTGTTTGAAATTTTCCTCATGGTAACTAGACTTTTTTAACCGCAGTACTTGCTTTAAGATATCATTATTTTACTGTTGAAATGGCTAGATTCAATAAGAAGTTCTATGCTAACATTTTCTTTTTTTCACTTCTCACCTGTGGGACTCTCTTCTGGCTTTTTGATATCCACAAATTTGAATGCAAGTTCGGTCGTTATCTTCTGTCTGCTTACTTCCTGTTCTTTTATTGTTCCCTCTCCTTAATAGCATTTTCTATCACATTCAGTAACCCCCTTGCTTTCGTCTTAGTGGTTTTATTGCCTTCCTTGGAGTGAAATGGAAAAGGATAAATCCGTTACACTTTTACCAAGAAAAGTCGCTTAAAAACCATTTATTTACTGTACTGGTCGTCCAGTATTTCTACCGCGATACATAGCAAATTTATTTTTGCTTGTATTATATTCGACATTAGAAATTTGCATGAATCATAGCCTGTGTCAGCAGTAGTTCTGCCGCAAACTCAAAATTAATTGTAATACTGGAACATACCTATTCTATTGTTAATAGATTCTCCCACATATAATAAGTAGTAGTAGTAGCAGTCGCCAGTGGGCTCAGAGTTGGTGAGTCAGTCGATGTCGGACATTAAAGTATCAGCCACCACAACTAGATTGCTGCGTCATTAACTATTATATCAAGTTCCTAATGTTTTGTACGTCGAACCTTTTTAGGATCGACTTTTTGAGATACAAGCCTCCACTGTGAAACTACTCTATAACATTAATACTAAACAGAACAAATATAAATTATCTAGTCATATATTAAAAAAATATATCATATCTAACCTTTCCTATGGAATGACTTAGAATATGCTAACCACTTTCAAATATATTGAAAATAGCTTCGAACGGATGACGACTATAGGTCTTAGCAAGGAAAAGTTGTTTCGAACTTCGTGATCTGGTAAATCACAATCATCACCAAAGAAGACAGATGTGACACTATTTAGCGGTCGCGTGAAAATTAAAAGCGAGAAATAATTAAAGCGAGAAGCTGAAATAATTAAGGCGATAAGAAGCTATCACGAAAAGACATACTGAGCGATGTTATTTTTTTTAACAAAGAAAAGTGGTAAAGGTTTTATTTTCCTTTGCGAAAAGAAAAAGTATGTTTTTCTTTTGCCGAAGATAGGAAATTCGTAAGATCTCGGATCTGTCGAATTAATTTATGTTACGAGGCGGCAAATAAAAGATAGCCATCTGCCCATGGCAATAATGAAAATTTTAAATTGGTCAAGTGGCCCCTACGAAACAGAAACTGGGAGATAATTGTAATCAGGTCACGTATTGACCGAGAAAGACCACCGCCAAAGAAAAAAAGAAAGGAAGGGATAAGAGAAAGGAAAAGAATAGACCATTAACTATCTTTCGGAGATATCATTTGTTTTTGGAAAGAGACCACCTGTTTTATTGTCCTGACTTGAACATGATAAAAGTTTGATAACGAGATGGATAATTGGATACAGAATGCGAATACGTCTAGTTAACCACCCACTTGACGCTGACGGAAATCTCGATTGATAAAGTCCATGTGACTTTCGGTTAAGATAGAGATTAGGGACCACACTACATGTCGTGGTAGGTCTGCTCGGAGAAAAGGAAAAAAAGAAAAAAAGGAAGATAATTTTTTTTTCCTTTGAGCGATAATTGCAAACACCCACGCCTCTGAGCGTTCATTTGCTGAATGGTGGAGTGAGCGGTAGGCGAAGGTAAACATGTGAGAGAGAGAAGGGAGGCCTGTTGACGCCTCTGAGGGGATTGGTGTGAGATACCACTGTGAGAAAGGAAGAATTTGGGAGGACGATACCCTTAAGAACCCCTCTAAAGCAAAAAGTAATGGACTTCCAAAAATGGAATGTCATAAATTTTTCTGTCTGAAAACAAAGAAAATCCTTGTTGTGGATTTAGAATTATTGAGGAACCCCAAACCACGACAAGCCTACGCCCGGTTTCGTTCGTCACAGGATAGCACGACGGCGGGTGCGGAGAGAGGCCGGGGGTGACGTCACACAGACTAACAGCAGCCATGATTTGCCTTCTTTCCACAGAAACAAATATAAGCCATGTAACGTGTAACTCGAAGAGAAAATACTGAAATACTCAAGTTTAAAAATGAAATATTCATCAATACTTAAATCATAAATAACGCTTTCTGCAATAGAGAAAACTATATTACTGAAAAATTGTTTTAGCAGACAGATTTTAACATCTGTCTATATTTCTATCATGAGGCTTTGTAACTTCTTACACTTTTTCCATCTTTCGGACTGTTGTCCTCATCACGATGTTTCGCCCGTTCTTCTTCAGATGATACACGTTGGAATTTCGAAACGAACTCCTTTTTTCGTCTACAGAGGTAGATTGTTCTAGTTCCACATGGCATGACTTTTCCGGGTATCTTAGTTTCACCTATTCAGTTTTATTCTACTCGATAAAAGCTTTCGTTGAAGTAATCCATTGCCTTCAACCAATGAGTTATGAGTTCAATACCTGGCCGCAGCAGAGGTGAACAGCAACAACTTGGATTACTAAAGAGAAATAACTGAAAGGGAGATATCCAGGAAAGACATACAACGTGAGACTAGAGCAATCTACTCAGACGAAAGAATTAAAGAATTTTGTTTAAAATTTAAATGTACGTCACCCGAAGGAGTTGTCAGGGTAAAACGGCGAAAGCATCGTGAATATAACAGTAATAATGAGGTCAGCACACCGAAAAATATAGTGTAAAGACAGATTTTAAGTATTCGACTGTTGCCTCGCTCAAAGAATGCAGTGTTTTCTTATAAGAAAATGGCTAATATTACGATGTCAATTTTTGTCGGCTTCGTAGGATGTAAAACGTGTCTTGTGAGGAGAGAAATAATATTCACAAACAACCAATGCATAATGAAAACCTCGTGAACTGCATTGACGTAGAGCCATCATGTGAGAAAGAATTCGTCGACATCATCTGTTTCGCATTCATAATTTTAGGAAAGGCATGTAACAAAAAAGTATTTTATTTCTATCAATAGATAAATTAATAAACGGCTTCATATAGTCTTGGTATTACCGCTATTATTGACGGTAAACAATTTCCAGTTCAGAACCATCCTTAAGAGAGATTGGATCAGAGAGTATTTAACATCAATTACATTTTGAACAAAGAATGTCACACTATTTTAATACATATGACTTATTTATTTGTGGAGCCGAAAGAACAACTCTTCCCATAGCAATGACATAAAGAATACTCTAAAATTGATCAATTATTGGAAGAACTTTTAGATCAATTGTCTAAATGGTTGATTAATATGAAGTAATGATTCATTTTCTCCCTTTAAGAACTGATTGTTATAAACTATTCAAGATTACAGAATATCTTTATAGTTTCTACTCTTAGTCACATCATACCTATTTAAATAGTGTATATTCTAATTGGTTTCTTTCTTTTTCACAATATAGGCGTGTCTATTTCTTTGATTTCCGTGATAACACTTTGTCAAACTTACACGGCCTCCTGTATATCCAATCAAATGAAACCCACGGTCAGTTCAAACCTCACTGAGGCTATCCAGTAATGTGACTATGATAAACTATACGGTTCATTGATCTGTTATCATTTCACTTCCCTGACATTTTGATGACGCTGCAAAGAGATTAATCGGACGTGCGTCAAGTCGACAAGGAAGCCAACGATAAGGAATCTATTGATTTTTTTTTCTGAAATATGGACTTGGAATTCGTTCCCATTCCGGGGCAAAGGCACGTTCGCTGAGTGGGCAAACCAAAGATACAATTTACACATCTTAAATAGGGAACAGGCTAGTCTGAACTGAGAAGCTGAAATAATAACGAAAGCCACAAGATAAACCCTTCGTTTTCATATCCATTAATTTATTTTATATACAATTTTTTTCCCAAAGTGTTTAGACATATCAGGCTGAGACACCGGTACTCGTCAAATGGCCGAAGTCAAGCAACGTTGAGCGTGATCACTGGCTAGAGGGGTGACCATTGTGGAATATCAGATGTTTTAAGCTTGAGGTAACGATGGTGTTATGGATAACGGCTCGGAATCAGAAATTTAAGAAAACTAATTCGAATTTCATTCCAGTCCGTTACATTTAATTACGCGCAAATACACTTGAGACAGACAAGAATCAAACTCACCGGTTTCACTTAATGTACTGTGAGTGTTTAATTCACTTGAGTCTCTTTCCTTACTTCGGGTGCTCCTAATTGCACTCTGTCTCTGACTGCGTATAGAATTTTCCTTAGTCTTCTTATTTTTCATATGACACCGCATTTGTTACTTCCTAGGTATTTTCAGGTTTCATAGTCATAACCAGATCTTTTTTGCATCTTTCTTCCAAATCCGTTAAGAACTTGTCCGCGAATTCAAATCATATCGGTAATCAGATATTACACAACATTAGAGCATCAATTTTTGTTTATAATAGTATAATTCTTATATCACAATATTTTGCCTATTATTTGAAACGTATATTCAGCTTGGAAGCAAAAAAAACGTTCTTAATTGCTATGTAATGCCACTCCTCTTATTGGCAGTCTGCGATGAACATATTCCTCATGGATGAAGAGGAAATTTGAGACAATCGACATGTTGTTCTACCAAAAAATGCTGATGATAACGTGGATGAAATGTGAGAAATGGAAGCTTTAAGGAAAAAATCTCTAAGATATAAACACTTAGCATCAGGAAGAGTCATTTGAAACTCTTGAAACATATAACTAGGAAAATGAGATTGAAAAACTTTCATTTACAGGCTCTATTGAAGGCAAGATAGACAGTGTGATCTGAAAGTAACCGACTTAATTAAATTGGACTAAAATAGTAAATAGACATGTATTGCTTAGCTGTACAAAGAGAATGAAATTGTGGAGAGCAATTACCGCGCAGGTTCTGAAGTGACATGATACATAAGTTATTTTTTTATAGTTGCCTATTAACAGTTAATTTCTGCATTTTGTTATAATGGCATCTATTTACTTTACCGGAAACACTTTTTTTTCGTTAGTGAATTATATTTCTTTTAAAATATTGTTATCCTGAATCCACCAAATATATTCTGTGTTTCTTATTCTAGTCATACAACCGTTTTTTGTTTCCTCATCAATATTTATCCAATTTGTTTTCTTTTTCTTTTTAGTTTTGCATCATCCAAGACATTTTAATATTTACAAACTGCACCTCGAACTGCAACGTTCTTGCGCCTATAATTGCTCTACTCTTCGCAAATATACTGCCAAATATACTTGCGCCTATAATTGCTCTACTCTTCGCAAATATACTGCCAAATATACTTGCGCCTATAATTGCTCTACTCTTCGCAAATATACTGCCAAATATACTTGCGCCTATAATTGCTCTACTCTTCAAATAAATAATACTACTCTTCCAAATATACTTGCGCCTATAATTGCTCTACTCTTCGCAAATATACTGCCAAATATACTTGCGCCTATAATTACTCCTATAATTCTTCACTCTTCGCAAATATACTGCCAAATATACTTGCGCCTATAATTGCTCTACTCTTCGCAAATATACTGCCAAATATACTTACGCCTATAATTGCAAATACTCTTCGCCTAAATATACTTCGCAAATATACTGCCAAATATACTTACGCCTATAATTGCTCTACTCTTCGCAAATATACTGGGTTATAATTTCATAGTTAAATTTACTAATACATGTCGTTGTTTTTACTACTTAGGAACGAAAATAAAAATAAGAAAATTTACCAAACTCTACAAGCCGTAAATGAACACATGAGATACTCCATTTTTGCAGACCCAATATTATTAACCCGCAAAAAAGATTGGATAAATTCTCATTGAAACTAATGAGAGGACCTTGTGCAATTTATAAAATTTCGTCCACACACTAAGAATTATCATTAACCGAAGGCAAAATAAATATTATCTTAACCTCAGGAGATCCGTCTTTCTTTTAACCAATAAGCATAGAAAATTACTGCGGCACAAGTACACCCAATCCATTCAAATCAGAATGGAGGATATTGTATTTTTCTCAGATATTTGGCTGTTCATGTAACAGATCTGATCGTAAAAATGGAACCCTTTCTGAACACACAAACAAGTTTAAATTGTTTACTTTCATTCAATCGATAAATTGTATAAAATCACAACATATAGGTAAAAGAGAAAAAGAAACTTCGTGACGTTTTACATTACAAATAAAATCACGATATATGTTGTTCAAATAATGAAATTATGGAGTTGGAAATTCAAGGAATCACGACCTTATTATACAGAAAATACATTTACGTACTTGCGCAGGAAGCCCGCTGAATTCATCGAACTAGCAATGTTCAGGCATCTGAAGTTCATTGTGGTGCTGATCGATCATTGTTTTTTGAGGAAAATATTCAGTCGCTCTTGCTTTAGGTTCTTGTAATTACTTTTTAAATTTCTTTTTTCGTTTTTATTTGTTCATGCATTTGACGGTGATGCATTAACTTAACGGCGTCGTGTTTGTCTTGTGGTTCATACTATTTGATGATAAATCGTAAACAGTCGATAACTTCGTTAATGTGAATTACGGGAGGTATCTGACTCATTACCTGTAACGGCGCCCGCATTTCCTCGATGTTCTTCCTGATTTTATTGATTATCTGATCATTGCTGAATGACCCTTTTCCTATGTCAATGTCACATTGATTTCAGATTTTACGTTTCCTCATCCCAGCTGTCAACAGTTCTCAGTGTTCACACTTTGATCGAGACGAATCTTTGTCGTTCTATATCTCTAATGACCCCCACTCGAATCTGCGTACAATTCCCTAACGACGGTAGATCGCTTGGTGTTTCAAGAATCAATGATCCTGACCAAACAGTTCTTCAGTATAAATTGATAATATGTGATATTCTTTTATCGGCACTGAGCTTTTATATCGCGCCTCAAAACACATTATGGCGATACATTTCTTTGATTGTTGCGATGAGACCCCGATCAATATGCACTATACACGGGACCAGACGAAAAAGATATATTCCCCCAGTCTGGATAATCTCTGTGATCATATGTTTTGAAAGAGCAGTATAGATTTTAGATTCAGCACCTGCTAAATCTGATCAGGAAGTTGGTGGATTAAAAAAAAAATATTTCTTTGCGAGGACAAGACTTTTTTTAACTTCGTAAACTGGCGCTACAGACTTAAAAACTGTACCAAATGACAAAACACATTACTTACCAACTTTTAACAACAAGAAGAGCAGCTACGACTAAAATGGTTAGTACATAGTCAAGATGTTCACGTTCCATATGGTATCAGGAAAACTGATTCAGGAAACGTGCACGCTAGGCAATTGTCCACAGAGGACAACTCACTTCCGGTCAATTGTACCCATTAAGTGTAAATTAAGAGAACACAAATTTGGTGGAGACTAAATATTATTAAAATATAGCAAAAACTGCCAATTCTTTCTGGTTGAAATAGAGGAAGCTATCATAAATAAGCTTTCATTTTTCACGTTCACTTTGGACGAAATTCATGATGGGGTGATATAAAGATTTTTATGTAAATAGAGAGTTGTATTTTCATTGTAATCAGTTCAATCAGATCGTTTTTGTGCCGATACTCCACAAACATGCCATTTTCACAGGTTTGGTCAGGATACTTTCATAAACTTCACCATGGCTTTTGGAAATTTATTTTTGTTATTGAAGTAAAAGCAAAACTTTTAAATAATTTGCCATTTCCATTGTCTTAGGGCAATTGTGTTATGGGGAAAATTTTCAGGAGGAAATGGTTCAGGGAGCATTTGTCCTATAAGCGTTCCACATTACTTCAACTTAAAACTTAAGAAGGAATAACACATCTATACTGGAATGATCAATAACAGTTATAGAATTAAAGAAACTACTTTTTCTATAGTATTGTTTCACTGTAAAAATGTTATAATTCTGAACCCACGGTAGAAATGATTATTCACTCAAAGAATGTCGAATGATATTTTTTTATGGAAATGGCTGTGTATGTGGTTTAATATTGAGTCAGATTAGCGGCAATACCAGTGGCGTTTGTTCATAAAAATTTAAAACTAAACATACAATTCTGTACTTTATACACATATGTATTTTAAGCCGTATATACGTGTTTTGTTTAGCAAAATATTTCCAACATACTCAGCTTTGTATATTAATTCAAGATCATTGTTTTTTTTTTCAATGCTCTTAGAGGCATTATGGTTTCTTTATTTTTACACGTCGCTATCACACACGGACTACTTTTCAGGAAGGTAGTGTTGTTGAAGTCTATGACGAACGTATAAAACTCTGATTTGACGAGATTAATGTTACACTTCATGTGTTTCGTTAATTCATCCCGGAAAATATTTAGCATTCTTATAATACTTTAGAAAAGACGTCAATTTATTTTCAGCTTTCTTGAGAAGAAACAACAAATATAAATAATTTTTACACGGTTAGGTTAGGCAATGAATGGTCTAACGGCCTCTCAGTGTAATGAGTTACCAAAATATTTGAGCTAAGTGTTAGGAAAAGAGGAATATGAAGGATGACGTTTTGAGAATATGTTGGATAGATATCAGTTAAACCTGTATTTGAACAAATATCATCACTAAAGCATCCTCTCGGAACTCTTACACAAAATAAGAGTTCTGAGGAAGAAGCTATCTGAGTGGAACTTAATCTTTTGCAAAGAGACACCATATACATAATACAGGCACTTAAGTATGAATTCACAATTCGATATTTAAAAAAAAAATTCTGCTTGTTAATAAACTGATTTTAAGTTAATGCTTAAATATCAAACTGAAGTGAACCAGATCATAGGCTACATTGCTATTTATAGTTATTCCCATATAATTATTTAAGAGAGTTCGATTCATATTCAAGACTTTAGATGGTGAAAGTTTTCAGGATAATCAGAAATAACAAATTTCTTTTAACCATGTTCTATCAGAATAACAGGAGATTAATAGAGGATCTTAATTTCATTTTTATTATTAAGTTTGTATCCTTTGCCATGTGTATGTTAATTTTCAAGTATTGAATTAATGTAGATACTATGAAAAAACACACGAAAAACAAATGGGTGCCTGAACAATTTTAGGCGTGTGTCTGAATGCTTCTGTTTTCGATTAAATCGCTAGAGAGAAGTGTAACCGGAAGTAATATTCTAATGGTCCCTCCCCTAACTTTAATCGACTCTGGAAGTATCTTCCAATTTCTTGCTTCCCTGTCAAATATGATCTTCAAAAATGTAAATGCTGCATTAATCGTCATAAACCAAAGTCTTCAATCCTGTTCATTTGAATATCTATCGTCATATTCTATTCTCCTTTCATTTCAGTTTCCTTCACTATTGTCATTCGTCTTAAGTAACGGTTTGCACCTTAGTGGATTTCTCCCCTTGTTTAGGTTGAAATGATTAAAGTAAGATAGATCTAAAGAAAAAAATAATATGTACAAAATAGCTTAATTTTATTTTCCCTTCAAAAGGCTGATTTTCGGCATAGGAATATTGTTTTCAAATCTGCGGATTATATATTGCGTAGGTTTCTGGTCAATAATTGATTTCTTATGGCAGCTATTCGTCCACATTGCAGCTTGAGTCCTAAACAAATGCGACTGTGCCCAATTTAGTGGTCTGAGGGGAAATAACTTTTTTTTAAAAATCCCAGGTATCTTAATTTAACAAAGTGTCAAAAGCATATACATGGAAAAGTGAATAGTTCTTGAATTAAAACCACTTCAACGAATTTCTTTATTGCAGCAATGTAAGATGATTCTCATGAAATTATCTAGGAGATTGAAGAATGACGCTTTAATTGATCACGACAGCGGTTAGCACTCTTTGGTGTGACAGGCTTATCTGTGTCCGTCTGAAAGTGTGAGCTAGTAAACGAGTCTTGTAGTGGAAAATACGTGGAATGAGAGGAATGAATTATGACCTTTTCTATTTAAGCTTCTTTTTAATAAATATGGAAACCAACTTGGCTGTCCACTGGGGCGAAACTTAAAAAGGGAAAAGGCCTACTTGAGAGTATTCGTTTACTCCATTGCTTCAATCTAGTAGCAGCAACTGACCCATCTTCATCTTAAAGCGCAAATAAATCAGAATGGTTAATTTAAATGTTTTCAGTGGTTCAGAGTTTATAGTTTTAATTTTTTTGCTGTTTTCTTTGTTGATTTTTTTTTCTTGCATTTTATTTTTTCGTTGTTTTTTTATTTTGTGTGTTTTGTTTTTTGTTTTGTGTGTTTTGATTTATTTTGTGCGTTTGGTGTTTTCAAATGCATTGTATGTTTTGTATTTTTTTGTATATTTTTGTATTTTTTGTATTTTTTTTGTTTTGTGTTTTTTTTTTTGTTTGGTCCAATGTTTTTGTTTTTTTTTGTTTTTTTTTTTTTTTGTTTTGTGTTTTTTTTTTTTTATTTTGTGTTTTTATTTTGTGTTTTTTTTATCTGTTTTTTTTTATTTGTTTTTTTTTGTTTTGTTTTTTTTATTTTGTTTTTTTGTTTTAAGTCTGTATTTTTTTTTTTTGTTTTTTTTTTTTTGTTTTTTTGTTTTTTTTTGTTTTTTTGTTTTTTTTTTTTGTTTGTTTTTTGTTTTGTTTTTTTTTTTGTTTTTTTTGTTTTTTTTTTTGTGTTTTTTGTTTTGTTTTTTTTTGTGTTTTTTTTTTTTGTGTTTTTTGTTTTTGTTTTTTGTTTGTTTTTTTTTTTTTTTTTTTTTTAAAAAATTTTTTTTTTTTTTGTTTTTTTTTTTTTTGTTTTTTTGTTTGTGTTTTTTTGTTTTGTTTTTTTTTTTTTTTTTTTGTTTTTTTTTTTGTTTGTGTTTTTTTGTTTGTGTTTTTTTGTTTGTGTTTTTTTTTGTTTGTGTTTTTTTTGTTTTTTTTTTTTTTTTTTTTTTTTTGTTTTAGTTTGTTTTGTCTGAGTTTGTTTTTTTTTTGGTTTGTGTTGTTTTTTTGGTTTGTGTTGTTTTCTTTGTTTTTTTTTTTGGTTTGTGTGTGTTTTTTTTTTGTTTTTGTTTTGTTTTACATTTGTCGCTCTTGATTTTTCAATAATCCAAGAGGCAGCGGAAAAAAAATTACCAAGTGCTGTCATAAAGCTCAATGTTACAATATAATATCACCATTCCACATCTCCTTTCTTAGCAGAATGCTGAGTATGAGAAGAAAAGTAAGAAATACCTTTACACTGGAATCTTATGGGAATTTTGACGAGTACAAATATGACGGCAAAATTTTCTTCATCACAATAGTCAGTTTTAAGATGTTGATGAAAGAATAGAAACAATCTCATGACCTGCAGTGGCGGAAAGTAATGATTATACTGTTTTCGTCGATGATTTTACATGTATTTAACTTCAATCTTAGTTTGAAGTATCATTAATTTATCTCTATGCCAGAGTAAGTTAACCTGCTGTAGCTGTAATACTCGCCCGTGTAGTCAAATTAATTTATGTAAATGTATACGGTATTATTCATTATTCGTAATTACGCGTTCCTTTTCTTTTTGCATTGACAACACCCGATTATTCAAATATTATTTAGATGGTTAATGGACATTTGTTCATTTCTTTTACGCTTAAATATATTTATATCTGTTTTTCCCTATTCTTAAAAAATGTTCTGTTTTATTTTGCTAGTGTTTATTATTTGTTCTATTATATTTCTAGAAAATGTAGGTATGTTCGAGTAAGTTAACTTTAAAATAGCAAGCATGTCTTTTGAGATCAAAACTTACGACAAATAGCAAAATTAATATATACGTAATTGAAAAGTAAATATCAGAAAGTGAATTGCAGTAAATAAATCTAAAAAAAAAATGCATATAAGCTGAAATACATACTGTTTATTCATCATATAGCAATAATACACTGAAAAAAATGTAAACATGTGATTGTAAATACGACTTACATCAGGGATACACTGAACTACAAAAATAATGGTAATCATACATAATACATTATATACACTCAGAGTGCGTGTGTAAAATTATAAATTTACATATATTTCAAAGATATTATTTAATCTAATAATGCCAATATAGTAATCTAATAATATATATATATATATATATATATATATATGAAATATGACGGGTGGGTATGTCTGTTTGTGAATAGCTGCAAACAATTAAGTTATGCAAATTTTTGAGATCAAATTATACAAAGTGTTGTTACGGAAAGTAATGTATAAATTCATACGCGCATTTTCAATTTAGCTATGTAAATGTTTATTTGAACATATATATATATATATATATATATATATATATATATATATATATATATATATATATACATATATATATATATATATATATATATAGAGAGAGAGAGAGAAACACAAACATACACACATCCTTAGATAGAAACACACACACATACATAGATAGATAGAAATGCATATACATATAGAAAGGCACACACGCATACATTGATAGATAGAAACGCCGTCACGCATACATGCAGAGATAGAAACGCACACAAACATACATCTATAGAAACACGCACACACATATATACATAGATAGAAAAGTGTAAGCTCACAGAGATAGAAACGTGCACGCACACACACAGATACATAGATAGATAGAAACGCACACACACACATACATACAGATAGAAACGCACGTACATACAGATAGAAACGCACGTACATACACAGATAGAAACGCTCACACACATACATAGATAGAATCGCTCACACACATACATAGATAGAATCGCTCACACACATACATAGATAGAATCGCTCACACACATACATAGATAGAATCGCTCACACACACACAGATAGAATCGCTCACACACACATATAGATAGAATCACACACACACACACATAGATAGAATCACACACACACATAGATAGATAGAATCACACACACACACACATAGATAGAATCGCACGCACACATAGATAGATAGAATCGCACGCACACATAGATAGATAGAATCGCACGCACACACACATAGATAGAATCGCGCACACACACATAGATAGAATCGCGCGCACACACATAAACAGATAGAATCGCACACACACACATAAACAGATAGAATCGCACACACACACATAAACAGATAGAATCGCACACACACACATAAACAGATAGAATCACACACACACATAAACAGATAAGAATCCGCACACACACACATAAACAGATAGAATCGCACACACACACATAAACAGATAGAATCGCACACACACACATAGATAGAATCGCACACACACACACATAGATAGAATCGCACACACACACACATAGATAGAATCGCACACACACACACATAGATAGAATCGCACACACACACACATAGATAGAATCGCACACACACACACACACACACACACATAGATAGAATCGCACACACACACACATACATAGATAGATATATAGCGATTGATATATTGTCTAAATGATTAGAATATCAAAATAGCATGTTGTCGATCACTCAACTGCATCTCACACATAATAACTGAAGAGGCTTACTGTTTGGGAAGTTATGTGGCCACATGTGAGAGGCATTATTGTCATAGAAAATTATCTAACAGACATGAGTGGGTTGTCCTGATTGTGCGCTATTGTGTCGTACTCTTGCCAGACATTGTTATTCCAGGAGCCGCTCTCTTGACCCAGGGCAGCACTGTCACCACACGGCAACTTATAGAGCAAAAACAATTAGGGGATTTGATTTATCAGAATGATCAGCATGATTTTTCCGTGCTGCCATTCCTTCGGAAGCCCGATTGCACTCCTCCAAATATTTACGCATCCTATGCACTGTTCACAGTTGACAACAGAACACCCCGAAATATTCATGTTTAAGCCTTCAGCACAGCATGCCGTTAGTAAAAAAATTTGAAATGATATTATTTTGGTACTCTTTTTGTCACACTCAATCGATCCTCATAATTGGTACTGTCGACAAAATCAAAGTACATGCGCGAAATATATATATATATATATATATATATATGGCACCATGCATCCTGGCGATTTGAAAGAAATATTCATAGTTATATGATGTGTTTTTTTACGGTTTATCAACCATTTAATAATTATTTATGGCCGAAAAATATTTTAGGTTTTAAGAATAATCCTTTCCTTACATTCAAGCGATTTGGGAGAAAGAAAGAGAAACGAAGAAAAAGAAAGAAAAAAATAATACGAAAACGGGTCATAGGCGAAAACACACACAAACGGCTAGAATTGATAACAGATGTCGAAAATATCTAGGTCACCTACGAACAAGCATTTGACCGATTTCCGCGTGTCCACGAAAATGGAATTTTGTTATCAATTGGATGTCACCCAAGGAAAAAAAAGACCATTGTTAAACATTGATTTTGAAATATAGACAGTCTTCAGAATTAAAAAAAATCCCACCCAAGAAGTTTTCACTGGCAAAATTTTTTTTCTTTTGACAGAATAAACTTTTTTTTTGCGATAATAAAGATTTTCGTTATCAACACATGAGCCGAAAGGAAAATGAAATATTTTATTTCGCTTCAGAAACGCCAACTAGCCTAGGAAATTCCTTTCTTGGGTCATGTCCAATTAGCGATAAACTGCTTGACAAATACCACGTGTTAAAAAGCCGAGGGTGTCATCTCAGTCGCTCATGATAAGGGCGATTTAATTAATAATTTTTTGTTAAGCAAGGTATTTCTTTCTCTAAACAAAACCGCGGATTGTTCACGTCCGACTAAGACGTCATTGGCCAAGTAGATCACATGACGCACGAAGGAGGAGGAAATATACCCGACCATGACCTCATTGGCCGAGAGCGGTCACGTGACGCACGAAGAAAATCAGTCGACGCCTCTATCAGAGTGTAAGTGGGAGAAGCCGATACGAAGAAGTGGGGAAGTTAGTGCACGCCCCTCAGAAGCACAGTGAGGAGTGGGAGTGAGAAAGGAGTTACCAAAAATGGAAAAGATGAAAAAATCCCTAACCAGAAATAAGAAGGGTAGATACGTATTTAGAATTATCGAAGAATCCCCGACGCCAAACAGACCCACCCCAGTTTTGACGGCGTCAATAAAAACGAAGCCCCACCAGACAGAAATCAGTGCAGCCGCGGACGGCGGGCCGAGTTCGTTCGGAGTTCAGCGGGTAGAAGAGGCCAGTTCGTTTGGCCTGAGTGAAGAAGTTCGTTCGACCCAAGCTGGAGAGAAGGAGTTTGAGTTCAGCCGCGGACCTGGCGAGAAGTTTTGCCGCGGACCTTGGAGGACAAGCAGAGATGAGCGCCCAGTGTTGAAACCGCGTCAAGATAGCTGACCAAGATTCACGCACACTTTTGGACTCTTCTTCAACCAAGAACAAGTAGTTTGAAGAGCGACTTAGAACCAGACCACAGAAATAAGTTTTTTTCGACTTTCGTCCAAAGACACACCGAAACACAAATTTCTTAGAGAGCAGACAACTTGAAGCGTTTAAAGTTTGCCTAGTAAAAGCATCGTGCCACAATCCACAGAACGGGTCGGGAAGTAGACATAGTCCTATGTACCGAACAAATAGACATAAAAGTTTGTTACCTTTTTCTTTGATACTTTGGACTTTGTGAGTTTTCATTTTATTTTCTTTTATCCGTAATTGTGTGTTATCACCCCCGTTAAACTCAGCTTGCATTACGGCCCCAACCCCTGTTTGATCTCGTCTGTCTAAGAACAATTCACAACGTGGGTAGACAGACTGGGGATCAGTGCAGTTACCCTGGTAACCAGGCGTTGGAAGCAGGTTGGGAACGGCGAGGCTGGTATCAATCTAACCAGATTCCTACCCGAATCACCAAAGGGTTAGAACGTCACGTTTGGAGCAGCGAGGAGCGAACAGCTGACGCTGCGGCGAAGACGTCGCAATTGGTGCTGTTTGGGGACGTCACATCTGACGCCGTGACCGGGACATCAGAGCCTGAGGCAGCCACGTGACGTCACATCTGGCGCCGTGGTGGATCAGGATAGAACGACACAGTCGGCGCTGCGACTGGGGGACGACGTCACATATAGGATATGATTACTGAGCCTGATATTCTAGCTAATCTCTCTCGCAGACACATGTTCAAGCATATTTTTTACAGATCAAGATTTTAGTTTCTAAGGTAGATACGGAGAATAATCTTTCATGATCAGCAGTGTAAAGAATGACAATAAACACAAATCTTCGGTCACAATGACTGGCTTAGGGCTAGGGGGAGGACTGTCAGATTCTGAACCTTTCCATCTATCCAATTTCAATCGTACGCTGTAGGTTAAACAGTGATATTCTTTCCTGGCAACTTTTTAAGCTTTAAAAACCCTGGAATCGCCTCCTAAGGACGATCAAATCAAAACGACACATCCCTGACAAATCCGCTGGCTTAACCACGTGGTGACACACAAGTGTATATATATATATATATATATATATATATATATATATATATATGTGTGTGTGTATATGTGTGTGTGTGTATGTATATGTGTATATATATTTATATATAGCGTATGTTTATGTTTATTAATTTCTCTCTCTCAAGATATAGTATAAGTAAAAAGGTGTTTCCATCGTCTTATCCTAAGATAAATATTAAAGACTTATCATCATTTACACGTCTTAAGCTGAAACATGTCTAATCACGAATTTTGTTCTAGCTTTTCTATTGCCATTATTTTATCGAGACAGTAATAAATATATTTACATGGTTGTATTTTTTTAAAAAGAAAGATTTACT
Organism: Acanthosepion pharaonis; assembly: GCA_903632075.3. Classification (NCBI taxonomy): domain Eukaryota; kingdom Metazoa; phylum Mollusca; class Cephalopoda; order Sepiida; family Sepiidae; genus Acanthosepion; species Acanthosepion pharaonis. The sequence goes on from CAHIKZ030002350.1 coordinate 279,742, forward strand.
TTTCAGTTAGTATTTTCATGTTTAATATAATCAATCGAATATTCTTATGAGACAATTGTTTCACAATAAGTTTAGCATTATTTACACAATGTTGACAAACCTATTAGCATATATTTAGATCAAAGATAATATGGATTTCAGGATATGATATATTTCCATTAGAATTATTTATACTGAATAACATTGGTGTAAATGCAATATGCATCTAAATCTAATCTCCCATATATATATATATATATATATATATATATATATATATATATATATATATATATATATATGTGGGTGGGAAATTGTCTCAATATTATATATTAAATTTCGCGCATGCGCGTTTTTTATTTTGCTGACTGTACAGTAAAGTAAGGTCAGTTGAGCACCGTTTGTGAGAAAAAAAAACAAAAAAACAATGACTCTATTCCCTCCGGGTGAAATTTAGAAACGGCATAATATACTGCTTGGAATTCTCTCCGAAATCTGAAATACTAATATTGCAGTATTTTTGTGTCAATCAGAGGACATTGCATAAGATTCGGAAAGTGATGTATGAGTTTAATCGTGATTATGAAGGTACGACTGCTCGGAAAACTCACTTTCATCGTTCCGATTAGAATTCCCGATTTTTTTGCTAAGTGCCTCAGAATCAACATAGTGGATAACATCAAGTGCCGTGTGAAGATAAGGCTGCCCGTGGCCAAGAGAGTGGCTGGTGGAAGAACATATTTCTGGAAAAATGACTTTGCACAATGACATACAAACACAACACAGTTATGATTATCAGACAATTTCTGCGACCACGTCACACCTTACATCTGCTAATCTAACTTACCATACTGCAACACTCTTTGTTTGAGCGAGAGCCCAAGAAATCTCCTTGTAACATTGAAGACTGTCAGCATTCTCCAACTTGAATAAGGAGATTGTCTGAAAGAGATACAATGGGTATTTTATGGAATAAATTTACTCTTTAATATTTCCAGATATTTTTGTGTAATTCCGGTAAATATACATCTTAAAATGAGATGTCAGTGTTATTTTCTTTTTTGGGTAATTGAGATGGCAATTTATATACTGCAACACACACACACGCACACACATATATATATATATATATATATATATATATATATGACAAATATTAATATTTGGGGGGGGCATAAATATTGCCAGTGATCTTACAAAGAGAAGCAGAATAGTTTAACGTTATTGAATGATAGCGCGTTACAAAGTGGTTATATGAAAATGAAGCGTGTGCAGATGTTTAGATATCTGGGAAGTCTTCAAAAAGATAAGAAACAGAGAAAAGAATATTGAATTTCTGTGTGTTATCCATCCTTTTATGTTGCTTTGTATGCTAGACAATATCCCAACGGATTCATAAAAAAACTGGAAGAGACAGAAATTTGTTTCTATATAAGGTTACTGAGAATTCCTTGGCTAGAGCGAGTAAACAACGAGGAAGTCTTGAAGAAAACAATAAAAAAACACTTAAACTCAAAATGATAAAGAGGCAGCTGAATTTCCTTGGACGCATAATACGGAAGAAGGTATTAGAAGACTTAATACTCACATGGTTTACTGAGCTCGGGTGATAGAGAAAGGCAGCCAGTTCTCTACATGAAAATGATGCCGGAATAAGGAACTATAGCTTTAGCACATGAATAAAAAAAGGTTCATGTCTATAAGAAATAGAATCTTTGGCGATCATATGATAGATCATCTGCTGAACGTTTCCGGCCTACTGAAGTTGCACATAGAATCTAGAGTAGACTACGTCTATCTAATATTTGAGCTGTTATATTACGTTTTTTTTTCTTTATCTTTAGTATTCTTATCAGTACTTTGTAAAACTCTGTCAATGATGCCACAGATTTCCGTTTAATGTTCACGTCTTGTTTAAACTCTCTGTCAAAGTTGATACGGTTTTCACTTTTTTTTCTTCTTTTTTACTCTATCCTCACGTGGGAAAGCGAAATGAATCTGACACTTCCCCCCCCCACCCCGACCTTATTTATGTTACCTAATACTTGAGTTCTAATAGCAAAAGAGACATCACCTGAACACTTCCAACAGCTGGAACGCAACAAATGTGTGGCACATGTTATTCGTACAGAAAATAATTGAAAATCA